>BMAO01016749.1:0-36144 GCA_019973975.1 Trichonephila clavata
GCATACAAGACTCCATTTTGAAACTTGCGTCTTAGTGAACTCGTGTTGATGTTATTACTGATATCTTCGATGTTTAGTGATTAAAAGAAAGTGTATACAAAAAAATTCCTAAATACGGACAGACACGATGTTAAGTATAGATTAAATACTGGAGATAAACTGCGGAACGGGATAAATCATTAATGCAAGCGAACAGAATGGCGATTACATTTTTCTTTTTGAAAGGGTGGAAACTCAATTTCCCCCATCCAACAAATGTTTTGCCTTCGATTCTAAGCCGCACATGATTTTTAGTAGTATTAACACTGAAAAAATGATGCGGCTTAGATTCGAGTAAACACGGTAATTCAATTTAAGGTATCCGACTAAGTGCGGCAACTTTTTTTAAAAAAAAAATGGAAATATGGGGATTTTTGTGCGGTTTTTAGATTAATTTAGTACATTTTAAGAAAAATATGCTAAAAAGTGTATAAGCATGTGTCAATTTTTCAATTTTGATGTGTTTTGCTATTCATTTTTGAAATGACTTTTAGGATAAGAGATATTTTAATTTTTACAAAAACTACAGCATTTTATCTTAGTTATTATGTGAAATTGCTTTAAAAAAGATGTGACTATATTCACATAAGGGACAGTAAATGTTGTAATAAAATAGTGATTGATAAATCTGAAGGTTAAAACACGTCTACTGTTATACAGAACATACACAAACAAATTAAGTTAATTATGTTCAAAACTTTTTTAGCAATAGCTGTCCCCGTTTGAGCATTTAAAGAAAAAAAACTCATTTCGAGTAAAAAATGCCTTTTAAAGTATAACATCTTGCTTAAAGTAGTGGCATCTGGCTTTTACCAAAGCACTTGTAGTTTTAGTTCTAGTGAATGGCAAATAATAAACTCGATATTTTTATAAAGCTAACAAGATGGTCAATAAAATAAAATGATAAAAATAATTTGTCAACTTTTGGCAAAAATCACAATTTTAGGGTAGTCGGTTATCTTAAAATATGTTATCAATAATGTTCTAGCTTAAAAGTATTCTGTAAACTTTAAGATCCATATCACATTTGAAGAAATTTCTTCAATAAGTAACATCAAGTGTCTTCGTGACAGAGGTTCAAAATTACGAGGTTCATCGCCAATAGCCTGGTTTGCTTTATAGCAGGGGAGGACAAACTTTTCCAGGGTACGGGCTACTTCTAATTTGTTCAAGGTGTTGCGGTTCACCCAATAGCGTAGGTGTGGTGAGCTAAAATATGGTCTACATTATCCATTATAGCCACCCATCCGGTATAGTGATTAGTGACGCTGTCTGCGGTGCGGTAGGGGCTGGGTTCGAATCCCGGAGAAGGCATGGATGTTAGTGTTGCAATCCTTCATGACTTTAAACTCCTTCTTCCTTTGTGATGTGTTCTTCATGCTTACTTCTGTAAGCCCCCGTGTGATACTTTGTGGTGCACGAGGATTTATAAAAATATTTTCAATAATATATATATATATATTAGAACAAAATAATAAATACGCGGAATATGTACTTACCAACATAACTACAATGAAAAAAAATCTTACACTCAAGACTGCTTTTAAAGCAAAGCAGAAGATACAGACAGAATTATAATGCAGTAGAACGTCGTTTATCCGAATCAATTTGGACCTGACAGTTACGTGATTGTTCGGATTACCGAAAACCGAATGTAATCCATGCAGTAAATAATACGGGACACTATACAGATATTGAAAATTATCACATGCGGAAAACGTGCTTGAAGAGAAAGCAAAATAGGTGCAAAATGTCGCAATTTTACTTTGATTATGGAAATAATCACTTATTTTTTGATGTACCGTTGTACTTCTTCGTTTTTTCAATGCAAGGTCTCTGATTCGCTTCAGCAGCAGTAGTTGAGAAGGACAGCACTCTGATGGTTGTTCGTACCACTCCATAGCTGTCTCTAACGCAGCAACGCGTCAGCATTTGCTACTTTCGTTGTTGTTGTCCTCGCCTTCATCCGTTTCATCGTTGACAGGGACGGAAGTCACAATCTCTACATCATTTAGCATTTGAAATCCACAGTCTTCTGCTTCGCATGCCATCCAGGTTTCTACATCAACAAAACTAAACAAAGAACACGTATACATCACCTCACTTGGAAACAAATGACCTAATATTCCGCGCAGATGTTTAACAAATCACACAGCTGAAATTCCCGAAATATCCCTCACCTTGGGTTTTCCCGTCACTTATGGCCTCACAAGAAAGAAAAGTTGAGCATTGCGTTGTTCGAAAACGGATCCGGAGTTTGGTTCGGATATTTGACGCTCCGGATAATAAACGTTTGGATAAACGACGTTCTACTGTAGCCAAAAATATAATAATTTTGCATTTAATATCAAAGAATTCAAAATTCATAAAAATATAAAATATTTTTATGTAAAGGTAGTGCTTGTAGTTATAGCCTGTAGAAGACTTAGTCTGCATACTGTACGCCAATCTTGAATATTTCGGTTTATAATTGCTAACTGCTAATCTTCTGGCGATCTCCCCAAAATGTCTTGTTGGGCCATCGGTCGATCGCGATCGGCTTTATGCCCACCTCTACTTTATAGTGTGACGTTAATATAACTCTCAATCACTCAATAAGTGACATGTTTCAATGAAGTTTATGTACAGGAGTCATTGATGTTTATTTTTTTCTTCTAACATATTTTAAAGAGGAGTGACTTAAAACTCGAACCATAAGATATAAATTAGGTAAAATAAAATTTAAAAAAGAAAACTTATGCAATGTTTAAAATTTGAAATTAAGTTTAGATGACAAAATTATTTACAACAATTCACCGAGTGTGTTCAATTCTTATGATTATATAAAATATTTCCTCATTGAAATCGAATTGCTGTTTTTATCTCCATAAAATTTAGAAGGCTTTACCTCTATTTCAAAATACTCAATCGTTCCAACTGAACTGAACTGAATACAAATAACATCTGATTTCACCATTAACCCACTTTGATACGCCTAGCTGATTCTAATCAATTCTTACTGAAAGCAAAAGTGCAGTAGTGATTTATAAGCGTTTATGGAACATATATCCCGCACTCTTCTTTTTTTATTTTAAGCAAAAATAAAAAGAATCAAAATAAATTCCTTTTTAACACTACTATCCTTTTACTTTTTCCCATTAAACTATTCATAACTCTAAAACGATCGCTTTTATGCGACATATTTCTGGATTTGCCAAATAAACCGATTTAAATTCAGACGCCATTGTAATAGGTGGTAGTACTTTGACACCTGTGGTGTGAAAAATGAAATCCCATACATCCAGTAAATGCAAAATCTGCAACCAATACACCAGAAGCCGAGAGTAAACGTCCCTAAACATGCGCATTTAACTTGTAAATCTTAAGTTATGAATTGAAAAACCTACTCGCGGAATCAGTAAGCAGATGTGGTAAATCTTCTTCAAACAGGTTTGCTTCCAGAGCTAGCCAAGACAAGAGCGTAAATCTAATAACTTGCCGGATGAAGATTAAATAGTGGATGAAAAATCGTTTTATGAATACCGGAAGTGTGGAGAAGGTATACATTGTTTTTCAATTAACGTTGCGGTGCAACATAAAACTAATGTTTGTTGGGAAAATTGCATCTTGTCGATTGGTGTGCATACCATCTCCTCCTCTTTGTACTTTTTCATCTTTATCAGCTTTTTGCATCTAAAGCGATGAAAAGTGGGTTTTTGTTCTTGGGTAAATAGAATCCACATTTGTGAGTGAATGGCCATTAATTTTTTTTACCCACTTAGGTCTTCCATCTGGAATGTATTGTGGGTGTGGGAAGCCTAAAACCTTTTTGGTGTTTTTGTTAGGATGTGGCAAATGCTCTATGCTTCTCGAGTAATTTTTCTTTCATACAACATTGTAACATTATTTAGCTAAAACTGACAGTAAAGTGCAAATCTTTTTCGGAAAACTTTGCTTTGTATGGCTAAAATATAAACCTCTGAAGCACAGTAGTCTTCAAACTTTTTCAACTCACAGAACCCCTAGAACTTGAAAGTGTTTTCGTAGAACCCCATTCATTATACATAATTAGCATTATATATATCACAAAATAATATTTAAAGTAGATTACCATGTAAAGACAATTTAAAAAAATATTATATTTGTTATTAAAAAATTCTAATCTAATTTTTAATATAATTTACTCATTAATAATATTAATTTGAGATCCAAGTGTCACCAACGCATGCATTATATTTAGTAACAGGGATCTGAGCTTGCTTTTTGTCACACAAATTGTCGGTCAATCGTATTACATATTCCGAGTTTAATTTATTTTCCAATTCCTAATCTTTAGCTCACTCTCTCTCTATATTTATCTTGTTCAAATATTCAATCGTTAATAAAATGCATTTTAAATACTCAATTGAGCTGAAATTTTATATACAGGATTATTTTGGATGACAATACAGTAATTTAATTATAATTAATAAAAATTAATTGATTAAAACTAATTATTCGAAGAATTACAAATACAGCCACGTTGGCATCATTTTCGGCGACTTAGCGACCATTTTGGCGACTTGTGTCAAAACTTGAAAAGGTTTTTTCTCACACACATTTTAAAGCGCTCATTTGAGCTGAAATTTTCTATACACTATTGTTTTGGTTAACAATAAGATAATTTAATTATATTTTATTGAAAATATTGATTGAAATTAATTATTTAAAGAATTACAGTACACGTTGGCTTCATTTTTAGCGACTTGGGTCAAAACTTTAAAAGATTTTTTTCCCTCACGTTTCAGAGCATTCAGTTGAACTGAAATTTTATATACACGATTGTTTTGGATGACAATACGATACTTTAATGATAATTTTAAAAAAATTAATTGCCACTTAATGTTGTAATTCTGTCATATGTATATAATATTTATATTTACTGTAACTATTTAATAAAAAGTAATTAAAATAAATTTTTTTGTGTTGATCTAAGTAGGAAATGACTTAATTTTTTTTATTACTTGTTATACTTTGTTTTTGTAGCCACTCACACTTAAATATTTATACCTGTGTGAGAAATGCTGTGCTTTTTGCTTAAATTTGCAACCTGAAATTTGGGAGCTGTTCTTGCTTAAATTTAGATTTTAACATCGAATCTGTTGATAAGTTATTTCCTGTCCTTCATCATAGGTGTTTCTTTCCACAATTGCAAAAAGATACATTTTTCATTAGAAAACTATTTAGTTTTGAACGACATTGTGCTAACTAGCAAGTACAAAAACAATAGAATATTCACAATCTAGTAGGAAATATACATATAAAGATAAATGCTTTAATATTATTTTATTATATTATAATAAAAGTTTAAAAAGCGTTTCAAAATAAAATTATTATGTATAAATAAAACTTTTCGCTTTAATTAATATAATGAGCTTTAGATGCTTGTAATTATACAGAGAACGCGTGAATCCCTTTTGCATACATATATATACAAGTTATTTTCTATTTTTTTTTATTGTAACTCGTGGAACCCTAGGTATGCCTTATGGAACTCCAGGGTTCCGTGGAACACAATTTGAAAACCACTGCTCTAAAGCTAAGGTTTTTTAACTTCTTAAGTGCTTAATTTTTTTTGTCCAAAATGTTCCAAGAAAAAAAAGCACAATTTTTTACTGCATATAACTAAGCATAATACTTAACAGAATGCGAAAATGGAAGAATTTTATTTTCAATTTTAAAGTTTTCACACTATTTTTTATTTTATAATTGTGGAACACAAAAAAAACACCTAAATGTTTGCTTAAGTACACTGCATTGCTATGAAAAATGTTTCATATATCTTGAAAATATTTCTCTTATACTCACAAAGAAATTTTATGTTCGTACCTCTTTTTCAAATGGTTGAGGATTTTGTGTGTTTGTGCATATATTTATGCACGCACAGTTTGAAGCATGGCGTGTAATACTCAGTCTTACATTGCAATGGGGACTGAAATAATATCGACTTTTTTGGATTATCTTTCCACATTTCCATTTCTTCTCAAGCAACAAATTGCCCATTGCCTTGCTAATCCTCGTTCTTTATCCAATGCTTTCAAGAATTTAAATTCTTGTCTTCAATGAAAAATTCCCGCCTCCACCACAAAGAAAACCCCGGATGAGAAGTATTTTAGTACCATGGACAAATTGCATCTCTTAAAAGCTCACTAACACAAATAATCATACTATAAGAATTAAAAACATGTGCAAATCAAAGATAGAAAGAAGAAAATATCAGTACCCGTACAGCGTACGGGCAAACCGGTTGTGGTCAGCCTTCGCAAGCCAGTGGTGTACGTGCAAGCCAGTTAAGGGGCTTAGGAACCTCTGCACATTACCACCCCACCAAAAATGAATAAATAAAATTTAGAGAACACTTCCCACACAATGTATGTTAATATTTGTCATATATAAGTAGCTCATTTATAAATTATTAATAATAATTAAATAGAAATACATTACAAAAATATATGAAAAAATATTCGTAATACATAAAAAATTCACAATTCCTTCTCCATAACAGGTTGCAAACAGAGTCAAATTTAAATGCTTAATAGAATTTAATACCAAAATTAATCATTGAAAAAAACATTTTCCTAGACTTTGCCTAAGAAGTAAAATAGCAACGAAGTTTACTTAACTTAAAACGCTTTCAGCTCTTTAGAATATTAAATATTATAAAAAGAATTATTAAAGAGAAGTAAAAAGAATGCGAAATAATAGCAATTCACTGCAAGTTATAAAAATTGCTTGATTTAAAAACGTGACAAAAAGAACTAAATTCAGAGGAAATCGAATGAATATCTCAAAATAAAAACGACGAGTTTTCAATTTTCTTAAAATTTTTTCATTCTAATGCTATATTTACGTAACTTGTAATAATAATAATGTATTAGTCGTGGAGGTAATAAAAACATCCCTGAGAATATTATTGTTACTTCAAATGCAATTATTATTACAATCACCGCAGTCCAAATGTAATATTTTAACAAGAGAATCAAAAAACAAAACAAAACAAAAATTCTCAAGAAATGTTGAGATGCTGAAAGATTTTCTAATACAGGTAGTTTTAATGTTCTGCTTGATGAAAGATCATTCTAAAACTTTTATATCAAAATCCAATAAGAATTGAAACATTTTATTATTTTAATATATTTTAGGAAATTGGGTTTATTATGGAGAAACACTTAATAGGTGGCATACGCGAAAGTAATTTTCTAAGTTGAATATTAATTAAACCTAAAAAAAACGTTAAATTGTATTTTTAATTAATAATAAACACATATTAAGTACCAATGGGCATTTCAAATGGATATTTCCGCGACGTATTTCTTGATGTTGTATGACAGCATTGTTCTCTTTTTCTAAAAAAAAATATTGATGTCTAAATACTAGTGGTAAACTTTCGAATGTATTGAAGAACATTCTTATTACCCTAACTACTTGATTTAATAAATTACAGTTACAAAAAGTGAAAAACAGGTTTTTATAGTTAATCGAACTAAAAGTAAAAAATAATTCTTAATAAAGGAGCAAAATGACTAACGAGAAAATTAATGTCAATGTGGTAAAAGCGTGTACTACATTTTTACGCTAACTCAGTATTTCGGAATAGAACTAGTAAGAAATTATAACAATTGATATCGAGCACCCCACGATTTTACCACAATGACATTAATTTTTTAGTTAATCATTTTATTCTTGTATAAAGAATTATTTTTACTTTTTAGTTCGATTAACTATAAAATCGTGTTTTTTAGTTTTTTTAAACTGTAATTTATTTTTCATTTTTTAGTTCAATCTACGATAAAAGAGTGTTTTTTGTTTTTGTTTTTTAAACTATCATTTATTTATTGATGAACTAATCTTTTTTGTTCATTGTATTTGTATTAATCAAGAGCGTTTTCACTTTAGGGTTAGATTCGAGTAGATACTGTAATATTGCAAAGAGTATAGCTATTATAAAAAATATTTCGTACAGTGAAATATAAGAAAAAAATGTTTAAAATATTTCGAATCTCTCTTAGGACGAAGCAAAAGAAAAAAAAATATTTGTTTGACAGGAAACTGTATAAAATGTATCTATTAAAAACATTCAAGTGATAAGACAACGATAATCGCGGATAACACTACCACATGCCTGGAATGCCATTATTATCAGTTGTGTGTTGTATAATGTGGGACGAAACTTTCTCTTCTTTATCACAAGGTTCGATATCTTTCATCGTATTAGATTTTATTACTAAACTGTCCCCGTTACGGAATTATTGCAAATCCTTCCAAACCTTAATCTTAATAGCTCTTGTGTTGCTGCCAAGAGTGACTTAGCAAATTATCCATAAAATGAAACTTAATGCTTTCATTTACAATTTTTATATTATTGTTTAGAACGTGGAGGGAGGAGTTCTGTTGTGGATATATGTTCCAAAAATGAATACAAATGGTGTTATGTGACATAATTTTACTTAAGGCAGCGTTTCCCAAACTGTGGTGGAACTGAAAAGTCGAAAACAAAAGATTATTTTAAAAAATTACTAGCTTACTGAAAGTAAACAAGCATAATACTTACTGACATAAAGAAAAATAAAATACACATTTACACTGATATAATACACTTATAAATGTATCAGTATTTTCAGAAAGACGTATCACGTCCGGGTCTTTTAACGTTTTGGTCGAGCAAGACGTATATATACGTTCGGGTCAATTTACGCTGTGGCTGAGCGAGATGTATATATACGACGGTGACACTCTTTACCTACCACATTATGATTTACTGTAGTTTTTTTCATGCAATATTTGTTTTTGAATCACTACATTGAAAATTAAGGGATATACATAAACAAAACATTCGACTTTGGGAAATTTTATCCATTAGAGCTAATTAATTAATTAAAGATATTCAACTGTAAAATTAATTATATACATTGTTCACTTAAAATAAATAGTCAAATCTTTTTCTAAGGTCTTCATTAACATACAAAAAAATAAGACACTCACCGTTTTACATTAACTACTTTTTCGAACCAAAAATGACAATCTTCGCAATCCGATCAAAATGTCAGCTGAAAACGAAATTTCTGCACTAAAGCTATTCGCCTTCCCAGCTAAAATATTCATCATAGAACCCGTGCAGCCATGTATCTTAGAAGAGTGGATTTATACTGCTAAGTTTCATCAGAGTATTCGTAAAAATGGTTATTGTATGTAATTTTAAAGTGAGTAGTACTTATAAGTACCGTCAGTAGTATAAAGGGCTAAGAGGTAAAGTTGAATTGTAGCTTTAGCGTTAAAGTATAGTATTATTGAATTAAATACATTGTTATTCTATGGAGAGGGTGCGATGAAAATTATAATTGAATATTGGGTCGCAAGTATTGAAACTTTGAGAAGCAGTGACTGAAGGATATTGACTACATACGTTCGAAACCGGGATTTTGAAAAAGATTACAAATGAATAGTTTTTTGATGTTTAGTGTCAAAATATACACATAAAACAGTTTTTTAAGCATATCATTGCAATAAAAATTGTTTAAATGCATTTTTTTTTTGTGGCGAAAAATTAAAAAAAAAGAATCACATATTTTTAAACAATTCAGCTATTAAGGAAAATGCATCGAAAATAATATTTTGCTTTTATGTAGTTAAGAATTCTATACCGAGGTTGAACTAAAATTTTCGAAAAACTCACATTATTATCATAGTTACGACCAACTGAAATAATAGTGGGTGTTTTTTGTTAAAATTTCTCTTCTATGATATACTGAAAAATGAATAAATCCACTGCAAAGATCTGATACCCACACCTGGCAATAGATCGAGCATACATGGGAGAACCTGGCAACAGGTGAGACCATGTATGGGAGGATCTGGCAGCGGGTCCGGCATATATGGAGAGAGGGACCCGGCAACAGGGCAGAGCAGACTAGACCGGACCGGACGCGGCAGAAAGAAGGCAGCGGAAGCGAGAAAGCTGGACACAAGAAAAACGTGGTTAGAGAAAAAAAAGGACTGCTGGACGATGGATTTTGCAATCTGTTAATATCTTCATAATTTATTCGTTTTTGTGATGTGTCCCGTAGAAGAGAAAAATAAATCGAGGGAACAAAAACCGACTGTTATTATTTTTTGCCAATTCGATCACATCACCGATCAGCAAAAGAACACACACAAGGTTAATATCCACTTTTAAATTATATGTTTCAAAAATCCTAGCTCAGGTTCTGTAATCTGCTAGCTATACATAGGCAAAATATTATTATTATGGAAGCATTTTCCATGAAAGAATAATGTTTGAAAATGCGTCTTTTTTTTCTCATTTCTTGCTAAAATATTTAATCTAAATAAGTTTATCTCCTAATAATATTCTTAAAACAGTTTTATGTGTATTTTCTAATTTTGGTGGTACTAAATATTAAGAAATTTACGCGCTTTTGCAGTATTACGTTTCCAAACGTAGATGACTATCTTAAATAAATAAAAACAAATTTGTTAGAAAAATTTTCAGCATAATCTACGTTATTAAATAAATACATATTAATTTTAAAAAGAAGTACATACCTGTAAACATAGGACTTATTTCTACTATGTAAGAAGTAATTTTTGTAATATTTCTACTTGTAAGGAGTAATTTTTGTAATATTCCTACTTGTAAGGAGTAATTTTTTAATATTTCTACAATGTAAGGACTAATTTTTGTAATATTTCTACAACGTAAGAAGTAATTTTTTTAATGTTTCTATAATGTAAAGAGTAATTTTTGTAGTATTTCTACAATGTAAGGAGTAATTTTTGTAATATTTCTACAATGTAAGAAGTAATTTTGCAATATTTCTACAAAGTAAGGACTATAATTTTTGTAATATTTCTACAATGTAAGGAGTAATTTGTGTAAAATTTGTGTAAAATTTGTGCAATGTAAGGAATAATTTTGTAATACTTCTACAATGTTAGGAGAAATTTTTGTAATATTTCTACAATCTAAGACTAATCTATATAATGCTACAGTATAAAACAGTATATGTAATTTCCATATAATCAAGATTTAAGGATATATTTTCTATTGGTGATAAAAAGCTTTACGTAATATACATAAATCTTGGTATCTTTTTCTATGTGAAGGATTATTTTCCCTTCGGGTCCATCCATTAAACGGACATTAACTTTTGTATGTTTTCAGTCTATATGCACCAACAAAGCAATTCTTTCCTGATTTTTACCACAGTAAAGAATACATTATAAGTTGAGTTTCATTACTTTTATTCCCGAGGGTCCTGATTCGAATATTCCATTTATTTCCCCTGAAGACACAGCACCCGGACACACCTTTTCACACCTTTCCATACTGAAACAAGACACGCCATGATAAAGGAGACCTCAAACATCTTTGTCCACTAACAAGGACACCAATGTCCTCCCATGGCCTCAAAAGGACAAGCGGCTGCCGCCAAAGTGGCGCGAAACCGTTAACCACTCCAGAAATTGAAGCTGCCACACCTATTGGTGCTTCCCAGTAATGAATAATACTCTTTAGGAAGACTCGTAAAAGAAAAACAAACCCCGCAATCATTTAGTTTGAACTGAGGGCACCTAATGAAAGGAAAGTGAAGTTCGTCACCAAGTGCGGGGGGAGGACATACTTCCTCAATCCTGCCACCCTGTAATTACAAGCGGCAACACGTGGAAAACACCCCTTTACCTTCTCATTAATGAAGAAATCGTTACATCCGAAAGCTGTCTTCGATCCCTCAGGGATTGTTACTGTGCCCAATGATCGATTAGGTGGTGGGATTAAAGGGAAAGTTTTAGGTGTCGCGAAACGATGAAAGCTGAGACATCAAGACCAGGCTTTCCAGTCACGCTTTCGGAGGACTTTCAACCATGCGACTTGACGTCGGCACCATGAAAGTAGATCGCTTTCTTCCCCCCCTCCCTACCAAGACTTGTTTGTTTTATCGCCGAAATCTTGTTTAGTGTGGATGATGTTGACTCTGAATCATTTATTGCGCCAATTTGGCTTCATTTATTATACGCTTCTCGTTCTCGATGGCAAGTTTTTTTTTTACTTAACTGTGTGGGCTGGACGGGAAAAAATGAAAATAAGTATGCAGGAATGGGCTGGTCACTAAGAGCTAGCTTGAGAATTTTTATAATGAAACACAAGTCGAATCTTAGGTCAGGGGTGGCCAACCCGCAGCCCGTGGACCGCAATGCCTTGAATAATTTTGAGGCCCGCAAGATTCTTGACAACTTAACAAAAATATTACTTCGTACAATATTTTTTTATTTTAGCGCAGTGTTATGTAGCAAATAAAGCTCATAATTCTTTCTATTTTATCACGTTGCTTCTGTTTTTATGGATACAGTCGAACTTCCATATAATGAATCGAATGTTTCTATATAGCGAACTTTTTCGTGGAACTAAGAACATTGCACGATTTCCGACTAGGTTGAAAAAGTGTTTTTTAGGTGTTTTCTGTTTGTTATTGTTTGAGCCACTAGGGAAAAAAAAGAAATACAATTATTGAGGGAGAAGGACTAATACGTAAAACTAGAAAGTTTTTTAAGTTGTTTTTTAGCATTTACTTTATCTAACATAAAAATATTTTTTAATGCGTTTTTTGCAGAATGAAATTTTTACGATAATTTGCGCACGAAAAACGTGATATCTCCAAAACAATCCAATCAAAATTAATGAAATTTAAAATACATATGTTATGGGCCTTTCAGAGTGTAACAAACCGCAGGCTTTACGACACCTACATTTAATCACATTTTACAATCATTCATAGCTTAGAACATGAAATAATTTTGATGAAAAATCATTAACATCAAATGCAAATGCTAATAAAATATTTATTTCTTAAAATATTTTTTATTCTGCGGTTTATGACACTTTATAAGGATCAAGCGAGTATATCAAAGAAATTAAAATTGCATTACGTGCAATTTATTTTTATTTGTGGCGTTTTTTCTTAACTTTAAAAATTTTGCTAAAATTTCATAAAAATAATAATTTTTTTTCAAAAACAAAGGGTGTACATGTTATTTATTTAAAAATTATGACTTTTTAAGCCTATTTATGTTCTTTAAAACAATAAATTTATTCTGAAAATCAACTTTTGAAAAATTGATCCCGAACCTAGTTGGATTCCTTAAAAAATAATCTCTCAGTAGAGCTAAGTGCATTTTCTATATAACGAACTTTTTAACTTTTTCTCTCTTTTGTGGTTCAATTTTTTTCTCCCTATTTTTAGAGTATTGTTAGACATTTCAAGTTATATTCTCTCTTTTAACACATTTTATGGTGGCGATAAATCTTAAACTGGTTTAGGGGGCTAACTCACCTAGAACAAAAAACCTGCCGTAAATTTTGAAATAAAAAACTCAAATAAAATTAGCAGTTTTTATGAGTAATTAAATTTAAGGACGCATGAAGTAATGTATGTTTAGAATTTCTTGTTATAAAATAATGTATGTTTAAAATTACTTGTATGCTTTAAATTAGAAAATGTGTGTGTCCGTAAAATTCAATTAATTTTAATAGAAAATTATTTTTAAAAGGAGAAAATACTGTGTATTCTTCAACATTCTTTTATCTTGTTTTCCTTGCAGTTTTTCTTCCTATTATTTAATTTTTTGATGGGTATGATATATAAAATAAATTTACATTAATTTACAAAAATGTATGAATAATTACTTTTTTAGTATATAATGTTTATGAATTTAAAATTTGATTTCTGTGGTTGATAAAGTACGAGAGCTGTTTTTTTAAGTAAGGTCTGTTTATTTTTTAAAAAAGTAACGACTATATTTTGTTTCAAAAAACCTTTGTTTTAGGATTGTGCATACTTATTTTTCTACATAGTTGCCGAGTTTATTAATGCACTTGTTATACCTTAGAACTAAGTTTTGAAAACCCTCTCCAAAGAAGTCTGCCGCCTGGTCGGATAGATAAGAGTTCACGGCCGATTTCACTTCTAGACTGTACCTAGAAGAGGGCAGTATTACATTGCAGCGATAACCCGCAGTACCACGCTTGATTCTTGTAACTTTTTTTCAACTTAATCTGCGAATCGTTCTTTTCGAAGACGAAATTCATCAAACATAAACCACGCTCAAACTTATCGGACAAAAATATGTAACATCAATTACGATGTGCACATACACGAATTGAGATTGACTTACAAAAACTAAGTGAAAGAATTGAGAAACAAAAGTCTCATATTTAAATAAATTAAACATTATAAACACATCACTGCATTATAACTATTAATATAAACATCACTGCAAAACATATTAAGCAAAAAATCATGCAAAACATTAAAACATATTAACATTAATATAAACATCACTGCATTATAGTTATTAAATTATCTATGTCTGTATACATGAAAAATAATAATAAAAAAAAAGATCATTCTGTTTTAAATTTTCATTCCAATACATGTTTCGAATGGGTCCAAACCTAATGTAAAGATATATATTTTTATAAGCGGCTCGCGGGATTATAGCGTTTTTCTGAAGTGGCCCGCAGGATCATTTAGGTTGGCCATCTCTCTTTTATTTGTAGATAATCTATTATATATTCTGGACTCGCAAGAATATATTTTCCAAACGTTTTCTTGGTGCTATTTGTTTTTCAAATAATTTGTGATTGTTTAGCTAGAAGACTAAAAATTATTTGTATAAGTATACGCGTCCCCCGTATAGTACGGTACTTGTAAAACGTGGTTTTGATATTACTCGAGAAAAAACTTAAATGTAATATTTCTCGCTTTTGATGCGTATTTAACGCGTTTTCAATAAAATGAATACCATTTTCATTCAATAAAGAAAATTTTCAACTGAATCCCCGCCCGCCCCCATTGCGTTCAATAAGCGTTTTCAATCGCATTCCACTTTCAATTGGTTGCCTATGTAAATTTAAATGATCTGCGAGGAACAATAGCTTGATCTAATAAATTAGAAAAAAAATTGTTAAAAAAGATCTTTCAATAGTACGTAGCGGAAAATTTAAAAGAGAACTCAAAAGTTATTTAATTCCTTAGAGAAGTTCTGAAGGAATTGCAAGATCGAACATGCTGGCAATTGCAACTACATCAGACAACTTTTGTACTGATTCAAAAATTCTGGGCTTGTTCACAGAAATACATGGTAGTTGAAACGCTTTCGGAAAGTCTTATAATAATCAAAGATAATTGAAAATTATCTCTTTCACTTGATTAATTTTAAAATATCATTCTATCTGTTCTCCGTAAAAAAAATATTAATAAAATAAAAATATCCTGTTTGTACTAAAGTTCGTTCACATAAAATTCAAAATTCTGTGTAACTTATCTAATTTATAGCTTAAGTAGAAAGCATAATATTTCTAGCATATATTATGAATATATTGCTTATGTCTCAATAGTTTTGTGTCTACTTTTTTCAGAACATTCAGTATTTTTCTAATTTTATATACGTATATGAAATTCCGTTTGTACAAGCTAGTAAAAGTATTTATGCTTAGAAATCGTCCCAAATCAGAAGTATTAAATCCTTTAACTGTTACTACATAAAAGTTAACTGTATATTTCTAATAAAGACAAAATTTCAGTTTTTTTTTTAACAAATGCAGTCTAGATTGTATCGTATGCAACATAAAATTATTTAAGTAAAATTCGAAATTTGCATTTTTATAGCAATGCAAATTTCTTATTTCAAAATTTAAGAATGTCAAATATTCAAATTTGAATTGAAATTTCCCTAAGACACACAATCCCCCCCCCCGCAGTCGAACCTTCTCTTCAAATAAATTATGCAACACATTATCACTTCACTTATCATCGATAACCATTATTGCATCGATATCGGAAATGTCTGAAGCGCTTCCTCATTTGAATTCCTTAGCTTCCTTTTCATCTCTCCGTCTTGATTTCCTGTCAGTTCCTCACACTACTTTTGTAATTTTTTTTTCGTATTTTAAACCTTAAAAATTTTTTGGTAGCTAATTTTTTTCCGATTGTTATACACCAAGGGTGTCAAACTCAGAGGTTGACTTGGGCCAAATAAACAAAGTTTAACGTAAAGTGGGCCGCAAAAAAATCAATATTCATAGAAACGTTGGCTTATTTCGAATAATAAATTATAATAAACATTTATAAAACAAGAAGAAAAATTTAATATGTACTTCCTGACACTTGACGTCTTTCTCTGCTACTATTTTTCCTATTTTCGAAATAAATTCTGATATTTTATTATACGCTGTTATGCGTCAATAAAATAGTCGGGCCGCAAAAATGCTTGTTATGGGCCTCGTGTGGCCCGCGGGCCACGAGTTTGATACCTTTGTTATACTATAATACCTTGAACTTACGCGATAGGTGAGACGGAGTGTTAACCGCATAAGCCGGGTATGATTTCGCGTATAAATACATATAAATTATTTTTAGTTGTGGGCCAGGGACGAAAGAAAATAATAATTCAGAAAAAAAAAATGTTTATTAAAATTTTAAATAACACACAAGTACAAAATCTCAAACTAAAGTTATTTTGATGTAGGTTTCCTAAAATCCAACAAGTAATCTGCCAGCTCAAAAAAAAAAAAGAAATTCTCCCGCAAAACATGTTGTGTTTTATGTTGTATTTTCTTTTTTACCATGCTTTTATTAACTCGCTTTCTTGTCTGTCCGGGTAGAATTTTGTAATTGATTTTAAACTAACTTTGCGATGAGCGAGAGACTTGAAATTTAGACCATAGTTCTGAAGTAGATGACAATGCATGACAATGAGAAAAAAACAGTTTTAGTTTCAAACCCGGGTCCCCGAAGAGGTGGGCCCCGATTTCTACAGGGGGCCCCGTAACTCCGGAACTCACACGAATTTACACCAAGACCACCTGTCGATAGCACGAATCGAGTTGCATCTATGTATTCAATTTCTTATCTCTGGGGTCAAAGAGGGACCCCAGGTTACCTTGTTTTTATTAACTAGCTTTCTTTTATGCCTGCCCGGGTGGAATTTTACAATTGATTTTAAACTAAATTCCTGATGAGCTAGGGACTTGAAATTTGGTCTATAGCTCAGAAGTGGATGTCAATGCATGAAAATGGTTATAAAACATGGTACATAAAAAATTTATTTACTAAGAAAATGATTAATTTTTAAATAGGAACAGATTGCAATGAAAGTGTAAAGTGGGTTTTTATTAACGACAGAAGACATTTTCTTTTACTTCCTTTCAGTAAATTAATAATTTTTTAAAGAAATAATCTTTTATTTTAGACTTTTTGATATGCTCGCGCATCCCAAGTAGGGTTATCACGCCCCCTTAAGAGCCGCGCCCCACAGTTCGATAAATGCTGGTATACATGAAAAAATATGAGCTAATAGAACGTAATAACAATTGATGATTGGATGACGAAGAGTTTAGTGTAATAAAAACAATTTAATTGTCATTTTTATCCTATCATCAAGAACATAGTTTCTTAATCTATTATCAAAATAATATTTTTCAATTATAAAAAAAATAATTTAACGAGGAAAGAATGAAAATTTACTCAAGAAAATCTATTTTGAGACTTCTAATTCTTGCTCTTGGGAAATAGACTGTTGATCCTAATGTATCCCATTAATAAAGGAGGTGGGGGGGGGGACAAGAGGTGTAAAAAACGAACCTCCTTAATGACAACACGGCACTGCGTGAAACTACCAACATTGCAACGCTTTCACACCCTGCGCCTGGTCACGAAACCTGAGAGATAAGATTTCCCGAATTCTTTTTAATCCCAATTTATTCGCCAAATCCACAACTTAGTAGCTTGTTATGACACCTTCGGTACGTATGAAAAACCATCAGAGAACCGAAAATGATAGTACTCACCTTTTGTTTCTGTGTCCGAAATAAATATTGTTAGCGCCTCCGAGTCTGGAGGGAGGCAATTGTAAATTGGAAGATCATGCCACCCACTGTGGATCGTCCTTCATCTAAGGATTTGTGATGTAGGGATTAAGGGGAATTAATGGGTCGTTTTTTATGGGGATTTTCTTTTACGGTTCGCTTGAAAGATGAGATGCAGATGGACAGGTGGAATCTTAAAGTGAAAAAAAGTTCTCCCTCTTTTTGTGAATTTTTTTCCCTCTTTTTCCTGTAATTAAAAGAAATTTTGAGTTATTGTGGCCTTATTGGGTTGAGAAAGAGTCTAGGAAGCAAATATAGGTTAATGGAACTGCATATTTATCTTGGAAAGTGTTATGTTGATTGCATCTTTCGTTGCGATGTATAACCTTGGATCCCTGTCAACAAACCACAGATTTACTGTTAAATAAATCTCAACATTAATTATGTGGTTTGTTACAAGATTTTAATTGTCTTAAAAAATAAATATAAGAATGAAAAAAAAATTAATTAATTCAATCAAAACAATGCTCATTTGTTCCTGTTATTTCTTCGGCGAAATGCACCTGCAAGGAATAGTTTAATTAATCTATAATTACATTTTTTTAAAAAAAAATACATAACAATAAATTTTTTATATTTTTACATGCATTGATGATTAAATTGTTTTGTGTTGAAAATATAGTGAATGTATTTTTGATACCGAATTTTAACCTAATTATCTGAAGCTAATTAAAACAACCAAACAACTCACATACTGCAGATTACTTTGATAAATTAAACAGTTTTTTAAAATAATAGAGATAGAGTCATTTCATTTTAAAATTATTTAAATAATTTTGTTGGAATTTTAATATGTATATTTTTAATTAATTAATTATAAGGTTAATAATTTGCTAAAATACTACTCTGTCCCTTTAAATTTGACTTTCATTGATTAATTCAGTTTGTTTTTTGTTTTGCTTTAAACTAGATTTATAACAATTATGATTTGCACACACACGCGAGGTAGACATGATTAATCACAATTTCTTCTTAAATAATTTTTAGAGAAGGCACATTATATACGATATTCACAAAAAACATAAAAAACAGCAGCCACAATGCAAAAACATACGAGCGAAGTTTGTAGGATATAAAAGCATTCTCTGCCTCAATCCGAAAGTTCTCACCGGTTTTTTTTTCAAAAAAGCTTCCAGAATGTTCTAAAGTTACATTATCTAAAATATTAGCTCGCCAATTGGTTGGATCGAATAGCTGATGCAATATTCCTTCAGCTCACCACAAAAATTTGATGACATGGTCCTTTTTAAAGAACTAAGATCGTAGTTAAATTTGTATTTTCGCCAAGAGAGTAAATAAAAAGAATTAAGTATCGCTTGGTGTTTTTGAGGGTTCAGGTCCGAAATGAATCTGTGATGGATCTATACGCGGCTCTACTAATCCATTGAGGACTCTTTAAGGAAAATATTTAATTCAACCAACTTTCACTGAAGGTAAGAAAACGTGATTATGCAAATTAAGATTATTATATAAATTCTGTATTCGCGAGTTTTGGAGTTAGTGATATGTGGATCGAGAGTTAGTGAAGGGAGGATCGTGAGTTATTGAAGTGAGATTATTAAAGTGAGAATTGAAGATATCCAAAGTGAAGATCACTTGGATGTGAGCTGATCAAGACAGTTAGTAGAGTTCAAGGCCTCAACCGTAGAACTCCTGACTGACAAGAGTTCAGGTAATGTGCGTATTATATAAAAAGAATTTAGAAACTAAATTGCTAGGGCACACAGTGGTCAGTTTTCCCGATCTGGCGCTCGGAAACCCCAAAAATGAAATTGCGTGGAAATAAAAAACAACCCACGATTTATGGTCCTCTTGAGTTCCCTAGCCATGTGGTAAACATTTTTTGTCAGTACGCGAATGGAAATTTTCAACAAACATCGGTATATATCGGGTTTGTTCTTTCTACAGGAAAAACTTGCGAGCCTCGTATTCCAGTCGGAAGTTCAATCGTTTCGTCTGAAAAAGATTTCGCAGATTTTAGCGGGATTTTTTTGAAAATACACGCCATGGATAAGTAATTTCTTGATTTCTTTCAAATTATGTTCAAGTTCGATTAAATAAAAAAAAACATAACATTAGCCCCGCATGTAACTTCAACTAACGTATGTTGTTTTTTTGTGTTTAATGGACTAGAACTTTTGGGATTGACACGGATTGATCACAGGAACACTTAAGTCACATAGAGTAGTAGATATAGACCTTTAATTTAATACCAAATTTAGCTGCTACTTCCTGCTACTCCCATAGTTACGAATTTTTTTTCAGCGTTGGTCGATGGTATTATCGGCGTGCCTTATTCGAATGTGTGGAAGAAAGAGCAAGATCCCAAGCGCAAAACTAATACAGTTTTGAGTTTTGTTAGGACTACAACGGGCTTTGATAAATATGAGGACCAGCTGCAATTTTAATTAAGAAAAATTGTTAAAAATGTTTGCTCGTTTGTGGGGGAAAATGAATGAGGTGCCGTAGAAATTAAAAGTTCTCCAAGTTGAATGATGCTAAGGTTGTCGGGGAGAGTAAGATTTATACCATCCAAATCAACTCCAAGTCGACCCTCAAAATCATTCGGGGAATGCAAAGCCACGGCAAAGAGGGAAAGAGTACGTCCCCTTCTTGCTTCAGCAAGCAAGCAAGAACTAGCATTTGCAACAAGAATGTCAATGCAAGCAGCTGGAGAAAGAGATGCTGCCTTAATTTTGAATCAAGTGACTACTTGCTCACCTAGACGTGGTACTCGCCTGAAGAAATGCTTAGCCCGACAGCCAGAATCGGCAAAAAAAAATAAATAAATAATAACTCCTGACCAAGCCTTGGCTCTTTATGTCGACACCAAAATGTCAAAAGGTCAATATAATAGGAAAAAAAGGAAATAGCAAAGAGTTCCACGCTGATATTTATCCCAACAATAACAAGCTTATGGAGTCTAAAATTAACTATTAACCTGGTATCGTCATTGATGAAATATCAGCAGAGGTTCCAATGCCAGTGCTTGCTTACCACACCTCATGCAGATTAGCCAAATCTCAGGAAGATGTTTTAAAGCAAATTGATCCCAAAATGGCATTATATCACTGAAGGCGAGGTTTAAAACTGATGCATGGCAGGTACCTAAAGGTTCGCCAGGGTAATAATTTTATAAATTTAGTTCTTATCCATCATTTGTTTTTCATAAAAATATAATATTTCTATATTATGTGAAGCAAAATTTTTTTAAATGTGGGCGATATAAGGCTTTTGGTTGAATTTTAGCATATAAATCATTTTATTATTTTTTTCTCCAAAATTAATTAAGATTTTGTAAAATCGATCCCAAAAGGTGTTTAAAACATCCTTAGAAATATTACAAAAAATTAATTAACACAAAAAGAATTTTTAAAAAATTCAAATTTTTTTTTTTTTTTTTTAAATTAAATTTGTAAAATTTTGTGAATTTTTTGTGCGAAATTTTATCTCGTATCATTTTTTTAAATAAAAACGTTTTATGAAATGCTAAAATATAATTTTTAAATACATAAATAAAAAAAATGCTTAAAGGGTGCCGAGTCCTTTTAAACACTATTAACCTTTATTGTATATGTATATTGTTATGTTTGATTGTATTTGTTTAATATGTTAAAATTTAATTTTTTTAACATGGCGCTCGATTTCTTGTATATATTCTCCCATGTGTCAAATTACTGCTTCTGTTAATATCCTTAGATCCTTGTTTAAAAACTAGTTCCCCTCAGCAACCATTTATCCTTGATCAAATTCAAACTTGACATAAATTAGTTAAGACCCTATTCACCTTATATTTTGGTGAAAAACAAAAGAGAATAACCAATTTACATTAATTATTACGGTTTTTGATCATTAGATATAATTTTGAAGACTTCAAAGTTATAAAATAATTTCCGTGCGCCAGATCGGGAAAACTGACCACTGTGCGGCGTGTCTGAGTTAATAACGAACTTGTATAGGTAATCGTAGAGATTAGTTGAGTGTCCGTAATATTATTCCCATGCTAACTGGTCTCACCTTCGCGCTCTAAATAGTGATCAAACTATTAAAAAAAAAAGAAACTATAAATAAAAAGTGGATTATTATTGTACTTGTGTTGATAAGTGTGACAGTAAAATAATTTTAGTGAATCATTTCTTCTGATCAATTAGTTGCTCCCACTTCTAGCCGGGTCCGAGAGCAGAAAAGGGGGATTAGAGGGGAGTAGGCATAGCCGAACATCACAAATCTTGAGAGAATTAAAATAAAAAAAATCATTACTCTCAGATACACATGTACACATTCAAGTATATATATATATATTATAGATTCTATTTTCGTCTCTTTCTCTTATATTTTGATTAGGTTAATTGTTGTTATGCTCTTTGTTCTATATGTGTGTGCGTGTAGTCTTACCGGTGGTTATTTACGTTGGTTTTGTTTTTTGATAAACGGTAAACTTCTTCTAAATTAATTTTATTCTTCATTTATTCATGGTTACAGACATATATGGAGTTTAACACCATTTGAACGAACACACAAGTATAACACAAAAGTAAAAACAAAAGCGGCGACGATTACATGGTGCAGACAAACAGGCAAGGAGAAGAGGAACAAAGAACTCTTGCTTTTTTTACTGGCTGTGAATGTTGTGTGACTCCTTTTTAACACAAGCCACGATTGGTCAGAAACGGGTGGGAGCGAGTTTCTGATGCAATGTTACTATTCGGTTACGATTAAAAGTAACGCATTAGTCTTTAATCAACGAATTAAAAGTTATTTAAAAGGATAGTAGAGGGAATTATTACGTGAAAAGCAATATATTATTTAGGTATCTTAGCAACAGAGTTATTTTCAATCGAATTAATGTAGTTTTATTTCGAATATATTCGAATGATTCGAATTTTTTTCATATATTTTCAACCATTTTAGAATTATATTCTGTTACATAAGAGAGAATAGTGTTTATAATTTCTTTTACGTCAAGTATTGCGACATATGTTTTCACTTTTAGTTTCCAAATCAGATTATTATTTTTCTAGAGAAACGTTACGTTTTACAAAGACACACTGACCAAGTTTCCTTGAATATACTTTTACTATGCTCTACTTTCTTCCGCATTTCACATAAATATGAACACCCCTTTTTAAAGTTCTGTGCTCATTTGAGATCGTAAAGTGGCTTTTTATATCTCAGTGTTTTTACGACCCTAATGCTCCGATCAACAGTTAACTGCAATCGTTAAAGGACTTTCATATCAAGATGTTGGGTAAGCAGCAAGTGCATCAAATAATCATTTTTACGACTGTTTGTCTTTGCGATGCTCTTATACAAATATTAATTTTACGTCCAATTGGCAGACGGAACAGAGGATATGTTTTCGAAATTAATTCTTAAATTATTAATATTTTAGAGCACAAATCAATTATTTATTTATTTATATAAATGAAGAACTTTACTGGTATAACATAGACATAAATTTCATTGCTTTATTAAAATGATATTGATTAAAATTTATGTAAGATTATTACCATAAAATACGGGATATATATCTTTTTATTATGTAGTCTCGTTTGTTTTTTTAATACTTTTTAGAAGGATAGGATTGTTTAGAGATTTTATGGCTTTATATCTATAATGTTATATCAGTTTTTTATAAGTTTCAAAGTATAAAACTCGTTTCGGAATGACGTCTAGCTGTTAAAACATATGAAAGGCTATTTATGAAATATCTTTTGCATATTCTTTTGTTACGGATAAGCACTGACTGTTACGTCATCGATAGCAGCAGTGCATTGTAGCGCCATCTGTAATAATTTTGTAAGTAGATGCAGTGGACAGCTGTACCCCTACTCGAGAGGGGGCGCTAAACGACGAATAAAAAGGCTTAGCGTTGCAAAAGATTTTTTTTTATTCAACATAATCACAGTCTACGTAATACGACGAAACACTTACCAAAAACTGAAATTATAAGGATTGATTTTTTAAGGACATTTTAGAATTAAAAATTGCCCCTGATGATGTTTAGTTCGATATTGGGATTTCGTATGTATGTTACCGTTAAAGTGTATAATTCAGCTATTTCATAGAATAACTAGATATTTCATGAAATAACTAGACAAATCAGTTAAAGTATATACACTATCTGGCCAAAAGTACCCGGACACCCAGTGGTATGGACTTAGAGCGTCCTGAGGCACATATTAATATGATGTTGGCCCCCTTTTTGCATGGATGACAGCCTGCACACGTTTGGGAAGACTTTCCACCAATTTTTGATAGCTGACCATAGGAATTACTTTCCAGGCGTCCCTCACAGCTGAAGTGAGTGCTTGCAGTGAGGATGGTCGATTTGGCTGGCTACGTAATCTGCTCTCTAATTCATCCCAAAGGTGTTCTATGGTATTTAGATCGGGGATCTGAGAAGGCCAGTGCAATTTTTGAACATCTATTTCGTCAAACCACGTCTGTGGAAGCCCCGATGTGTGAATGGAGTAGTTATCCTGCTGGAAGAGAAATGAGACTTCCCCGAAATATTGCCATACAGTTGGGAGTGCAGCATTGTCCTGAATGCCCGCATACATCTCAGAGTTCATGTTTCCAATCACAGGAACTAACGGATCCAGGCCAAACCACGAGAAACACCCCCACACCATTATGCTTCCACCACCAAACTTAACAGTCGGCACAATTCAGTCACAAAAGAAACGTTCGCCGGGCATCCGCGAAACCCAGATGCGTCCTTCCGACTGCCAGACTGTAAAGCGAGATTCATCACTCCAGAAAACAGTTTTCCACATGTCCACAGTCCAATGACGGTGAGCTCTACACCATTTCAATCGATGCTTCGCATTCTGTGGAGTGATGTTTGGCTTGTGAGCGGCTGCACGACTATGGAATCCCAAGTTTTTTAACTCTCGACGGACAGTCCTGCTGCTAATACTAATTCCTGATGAACTTTGGAACTCCTGAGAAATTTCTACCAACGAGGACTTGCCATTTTGTTTCACTACCCTTTTCAGAGTTCTGTGGCTGCGTTCACCAAGTATTTTCGGCCTACCGGTTCGTTTTTCTGCCGTTTCACTCTGCTTCGACGTTTCCACTTCACAATTACATCACTCATAGTAGATTTAGGCTTCTGAAGAACGTCCGCAATCTCACGAACTCATTTCCCACAAAGGTGGCATCCCACTATACTGCCACGATCAAACTCACTAAGCTCCTTTGACTTACTCATTGCCTCACAAACGCATAAATACAATCTGACAAACCACTATCAACACTTTTATAGCTTTCAATTACGTATCAAATTGCGTCACTCGCCAGAACCACTTTTTAAGGGGTGTCCGGATACTTTTGGCCAGATAGTGCAATAGGTGAAAAATTTCATACTTTGCCTAGTTATTCAATAGCTAGGTTTTATTCTATGAAATAACTAAGGATAGACTGTTAAAGGGAAAAATAAACAATTTCAAAGATATTTTATACATTAATGGATCATAAATAGCTAAAATCTCTCGAAAAATACATTTTGTCCATTTTGCAGAGGAATAATTGATTAATAATAAGGGAAAGCAGATAATATAATTTATTATTGCTCATATTGCTAACAATCGTTAAACAGAAATGGGGGGAAATATGCTGCAAAAATAGATTGTATTTAAATGTTATCAACAAAAATACGAGCTGAGAAGAAAAACTGTTACTTCATAAAAACATTGTGTAAACTTTTTAAAGAAAAATGTAAGAGAATATTAATTTAAATTTTATGAGATATACCTTTATTTTACTTTTCATTATTTATTAGAGCAAGGATTGCTGTGATGACATTTTGGATTGCACTGCTTATTATTTTTGAAACAAGCCCACTTTTTACTATGACACATTTTTTTTACACGAGCACTTTTTAATACTTGTCCAGTACCGCAACTTTGAGCTGTTACAAAAGATCGAAGCGTTGCGTCAATATTTGGAACTTCTTCAATGGAAACTAATTCTCGCTGACATATACTGAACTGATATCTCGAGTAGAATTGTTTCATTCGGCCATCTCCAATTCCTAATCTAAAAAATCCTTCCTAAAGCAGCTGGAACCGGTTCAAAGAACTGTCGAGTGCCGTATTTCATACTTTAGCGATCAAGTAATCGTTATTCTATAGAATACCTAGTTAAATCGTAGTATTCAATAATTTTTAGCGCGTTTTTCACGAAGTGGAACAAAAGCGCTATTAGGACGCAAATTTCGTCTTCGTCTTCGTTCCCTATTTTGTGGTACCTTTTTCTCAGCTTATAAGCAACCAAATGACCTCGGGTTTTCGGCATTTGGTCGCATTTGTGCCCTAGATGAGCCGAATCATATTTAAATTTAATCATTTTTAATTTTTTTTTTTTTTTGCTTTTTTATAGTGCTGATACAGATTTGTGTCATTATTTCTTTTCAGCTCAATAGTAGTACATTTAAAGGAGTGGTACAGTACCACTTTCTGTTAGAAAAAGTTCATTAGTTGCATTATTGTAAAATACAACATGTGAAAAAACGCGCTAAAATTACTTGGCCATGCCAATGATTGATATCTTGTATATACTTTAACTGGCTTGGCTAGTTATTTCATGAAATACCTAGTTATATTTTATGAAATAACGGATTTCACACTTTAACGGTAACATCTGGATAAAATAGAATTGGCGAGTATTTGAGAGGGGGGAGGTAAGAGAGAGAGATTTGATCATTACATTTGTTGAAATTGTGATTTTCTATGAGCCAAATTCATGTGACAGCTGCAATCTCGCGTTTCCAACCAATCAGTTCATTAATTCACGTGTCCTCAATGTAACGTGATAAATGCAATCACGTGTTGCCAGCCAATCAGGTTTACGTTTTACTGTTGCCAACTTTTGCTTTTTGCAGAAACTTTCTTTTAAAATGTACATTTTCCTCAACATTAATAACGCACACAGATAAAAAAAAAATACACTTTATTTAAAAATACACGTGTAAAAATTTATTTTTTTATTTTGAAAAACTTTTTGAAGAATCTTAAGACTTGAAAACATTTACCCATTCATCAAAGTTGAAAATTTATCTTACTAGTAGAACAAGTGAACAATATCAGTTTTGAATTCAATGAAGAGAACGTGATTCCGATTATCATGTGACTGCCATGGATTTAGCCCATTTTATAAACTGCAAGCATTTTTTGAAGATCAGAAATTTGTAGTTTTAATATACAAAAGTATTTGTGTCATGCTTAATATTTACCAACACTGTAACTGGAAATCAAAATTTTGTTTAATAGATGTATGGATTTAAGAATAACCATCTGTTTAATTCTTAGTTCGTGTCTTAATTCTTTAATTTGTGTCGATATTTTTCTGTATTATTGACGATGGGAAACATTTTCTGAAAATTGTGTTTCGTAAAAGTATTTCAGAATACAGTTATATTCCTTTGTTTGAATATACATACTATGAGATAATATTGCAAATTTTATTATACGGGGGTGACTCTGAAATTTTTCAGATATGCGCGGACAAAAAGTTACAAAAAAATTTTTCCGGTTTAATTTGAAAATACGAAGTATTTTAACACAGCAGACGATTTTTTACTGACTTCCTTCAAGTTGTTTAGCGTAGAATAAATTTTGGACAGAAGAGAAAATGGAGTTGACGCGAGAACATTATCATGCTCTGATTTTCTATGACTTTAAAGCGGGATTAAATCAAAACGAATGCATTCAACGGCTGCATTAAGCATTTGGTGATGCATCTCCATGTCGTGCTACTGTATTCAGATGGCTTAAAGAATTTTTCAGAGGTCGCAATTCTCTTCAGGATGAACACACAGGAAAGCCGCGATCGGCTGTAATAGCGGATAATGTATCTGCCTTACAAAAAATGTTAATGGATGATAATCGCTGTAACTACCAAATGATACAGAAGGAACTCAACATTGGATCCGCATTCATACACAAAATTATTTCTGAAAAATTACATATGAAAAAAAGTAGTTTGCCACTGGGTTCGCCATAATCTAACTGAGCACCAAAAAGAGGAGCGAGTGAGAATCAGTAGAGAAACTCTTAAATTGCTAAACGATGGTGGTCACCGTATCATTTCTAAAATTACAATGGGTGATGAAAAGTTCATACCATTTTTTGACGTTCCAACACATCAAGAAAGCAAAGTATGGGTTTTTGAAGATGATCCCACGCCGACAATGGTGAAAAGACAACGAGAAATGAAAAAAGTAATGCATGTAATACGGGATTGGTCAAAACCATCAAGTTGGACGGACAGAAGACAGTAACAGTAAACTGGTATACCCCTAAATGTCTTTCCAGAAATTCTTCTAAAAGTGAATGTTGGGGGACTAATGCTTCCCCATGACAATGCAACCTCTGAAACAGCCGGATTAACAGTTGAGTGCCTTAACCAAAAACAAATTAAAGTGATGAACATCCACCTTATTCTCCGGGTCTAGCTATGTGTGTGTGTGTGTGATTTTCGGTTATTTTTAATCTAAAATAACTTACGAGGACGTCGTTCAGAAGAGGAAACTGATGTGGCTATACATGCCTTTTTCCCCTCAATTTCAAGAAATGAGTATTTTGATATATTTAATCAGTGGAAAATTCATCTACAAAAGTGCATTGATGCTGAAGGAGACTTCTTTGAACACTCCTAAAATTTTGTAAGTATAAATTTTAAAGCCTATGTTTATCTCTCAAAAATTTGAGAATAACCTTCGTAATTACTATAAAAATAATCTAGTTAAATACTTAATTTTTATTTGTTGTTCGTGAGACCTATCTACATATTCAAGATCTACAGATGCAGATTTTTCTCAGTTTTTCTTTCTTTTTAAGGCAATCATTGTATTTCTTAGCAGATTGCTTCATGAACCAGTCTTCCACCACTTGAACGGCGTCATTTGAGTTGCCAATTCTCCGACTCCTCTCAATGGTTTTCTTGTAATTCATTTGGAGCGAGATCGAGGGAATACGGAGAATGCAGCAAAATATCAAAGTCACATCACTTTGACCCCTGAACTACAATCCGAGTTGAGTGAACAAAAACTGCTGTGAATGGGTTTTGCAGAAATCGATTTCCGGCGAGGGCGGGGTGGGGGGAGTTTCCACTTTCGAGCTATTGCACCAGTGAACTAGAAATCTCACAAGCATGTTTCTTTTGGTTGAGAAGAAATATAAGAACTGGTTTTGTGTAAATCAACACCAAGGAGGGGTTGTTATAAGTGCGTAAGAGATAGAATATGCCCTTTTTGAAATCGTCCTATTCTTTTTTAAATCCGGAGATACAATCGAAAGCTGAAAGCTAGATATGAACAACTTGAAATTTATATATATATATATATACATATATATATATATATATATATATATATATATATATAAAGAGAGAGAGAGAGAGAGTGAGATAATCTTGCTTTATCATGAAATACCCAGGAAAGGGGGGGGGGCGGGATGACGGCTAGTCTTAACATAAGATTTAAATTTAAATTTCGTATATAACATAAGCCATTATAGATTATTGAATCAACGATTTAATCTGTTTTCTCTCCGATTTTTTGGATTTTTCCTATGTTTCATTTTTCTAAGATTCGTATTAAATGTCAATCTGGTTTCAGTAGCTCAAAAGAAAATTTAGAAAATAGTAGATTTTTACAATTTATTTGCAAATGAAAAAGATTCTACCTTTAAACGAAGAGAGATGCCATTGTATTTTTGAAAATTGTTTATTTTTATTCATATTTTGTTGGGCACCAAAACAATATCATTATTTACCTTGTGGAATAACAATAATGTTTATGAAATTCTCTTTTTGTGTGTTATGCTAGATATGTAATTATTTACTAATAAATGTTGTTTTCAATACTACTTCAGGCATTTTTAATGGATTGTTTTTAGTTAAATTTTCGAATATAATTATTTTGATATTTTTCAAAAACAATTGAAAATGAAATCAATGTGTTATGTCTATACGAAATTTCATTATAACTAAATAAGTTTTTATTCAGTTTCAAATATTTCGAAATGAACAAAAGTTAAAGTTAAATAACTCTTAATTTCATCAGTGTTTTATTTTTTATTTTCGTATATTTCTCAAAGCGTAAGCAAACCTTTTAAACTAAAATAAATTTCGCTTTTAATTTGTTTAGAAATTAGTTTTTATGTATCTTTAATTAATAAATCGGAAGTGAGGGTTTAAAAGAACATGGTGATGTTTGCTTACTCAAATTAATTAAATTTTGTAGTAGAAGAAATTAAATGACTGGTTTTTTTCTGTTACACATTGTACTAGATGGTATACCCGTTCTTCGCACGGGGGAATTGAAAAATTTAAGTATGCAGATTGAAGGATAAAGAAGTTTTTAACAAGTTAATTTTACGTGAATTGCAAATTAAACAAATATATCTTTTTTCATATGTCGGCCGAACAAAAAAACCATATTTGTTAAATTTAAAGTCTGAAGGTCTAATAGCTGATAAAATGTATTTTTTTTTATTTATAACACCCCGTAACTCTCTTGTGGGTCGATTTTTGAAAACACCTTCCTAAGCTGATCTCTGCTCAGCAAAAGTAGCACATTATTGCAAATTTTGTGTAATCAACGCTTAAAGTAGTGTAAATAACATTATATCTGGATGTGTAACACGTTAATATTACTTTCTGTTGTATTTATTTTATGTTAAAATTGTAATATTTGCAAGCGACGCCATTCTTTACATTATAATGACGATTTTTTTTAATGAAAATATAGCGAAATGTTGGCGATAGAGCGAAGTTGGCATCCTTTTTGGCGACCCTTTTGGCAAATTGGCGATGGATTGAACGATGCAGAAATTGCCTTGCTGTAGCGCCACCTGGTGGGGAGCTGCAACAAAGAGAATAGCACAAAAACCTTCCCTACGAAAAATATATATACATGCGAATTTTCATAGTGATCGGTTGAACGGTGTTGGAGTGAAGCAATTTCATATATACAACCAACCATTTATATATAGATAGATTATAAAACGATCTATTGGCCTGACCTTTTAATTTTGAACAACTTTCGAGTAACAAGGACGCTGATACCTCCCTTTTGTAATTTTACTCTCGTCCACAGGGACGTCCTATCACTTTATAAGGCCTGGGCCCTACGCAAACATAGGCATCGTCTATGACCCTTAAAAGTGGACAGTACACAACATACGATTTCAAATACTCGTACAAACGGTCACTCAAAACAAATAAATGTGCTTGACTTACAATCTCACAAACCTAGGTGCAAACTGGCTTGACCGTGACTAACGCCTTTAGACTAAATGAGTAATGATATTGTATATTGTAGGCCTAGGCCTAAGCCTAGACATAGACTTTGGTCATCACTTAATTAATGCAGTCTTGCCACTGTTGACGGTTGACACATAGTTTAAAATTCCCAATTTTTCAGAGAATGTGCCGGGAATAACATTTGACAATTAAATTTATTCGGATCATGATCTTGTCGAGGCTGAGTTGAATAATAGACAAGGCCCACCGAGGCCGAGGCTCTGGGCACAGTTGGCTCATGCCTTAAGACACGTCCCTGCTCGTCCATGAAAGACCTTCGAGGCCCAGATCCATCTCACAGAAAGCCGGTGGCGTACACGAGGGTGAGGTTTAGTGGTTCAAACACCTCACATAGACTAAGAGATTTTAAATTTTTAGCATAAAGATTTCCCCTGTAGCATTAGTTTTTCTAGAATTTTCGAAATATGTTATTTAAAAGTGGACTTATTCATACTCCAACTTATCAGAGTACATAAATTTTAACGGGATAAAACCCGTTTTATTATTTCAGTCGATTGTAACTCTGAAAATAATGTGAATTTTTCAATAACCCAACCCTACCCCTACTTCTGTACAGAAGTCTTAGCTATTTATAGGCAAACTTTTACTGTTATAAAAGCATTTTCCATAAAAAGGAGAATGTTTTAAAAATATGTCATTGTTTCTTCATTTTCTTTGGCCAAAAAAATAATTGTGTTTAAATAATTTTTTCTTGTAATAATATTCTTCCGCATTTAAATCATATTTTCTTGTAATAATATTCTCCAAACAATTTTCTGTGCATCTTTTAATTCAACTGACATTTAATATGAAACAAGTAATACATAAAAAAAATTTTAAGTCAATTCCTACTTAGGCCAACAAAGAAAAATTTTATTTTAATTATTTTTTCTTAAATAATTACAATTATTATAAATATGTATATACATATGACAGAATCACAATAGTAAAGGACAAAATAGAAAGCAATTTTCCTTTCATTGTATGGTGTTGGACTATTGTTTTTGTTTGTTACAATTTATTCTTTTTTAATTTAATTAATGAATTAATATTTGATGTATTTGAACTTAAATGGATGAATATACAGTATTTTATTAACTTTTGAAAATTAGAACAAGATACACACTCACACACACGCTGAAGCCATGACTAGAGACAAATCTTCTTTCAGGCGTCGATCAGGAGCAAGTGTGTCGTTCGTGCACGTGTTTTCAGTAAGTCCGCCTGGGTTGCATTGTCCTTTTAGGAAATTTACCCCCAACTGACATATAAAGGCCCGTTTACATGCAAGCCGCCAAAATGCCGGCAATTTGGAATTGGGGAGAAAAGCCGGCTTTTTACCGGTATTTTTTTCAGCCCGTTTACATGAGAATCTGGTGATTGGTTGATAGATTCACGTGACTATACAATGTAACCATGGAAACAACCAGATTTAGCGCGATTATCATGAAGAGGACATGTGATTATGTTTTTCGTTTACTTACCGCCAAACAATTCTTTGTTTCTATTATTGCTACGACTATTTTGCTCTTGCACTTTTACAATATACCCACTAAAATTTCCTATTTAAATGTATATGGTTGCTCGATTACAGTAAAAGATAAGATGATTGTAGGAAAAAAATCTTTTGTTTAATATCCTGGTAAAAATGTGAGTGTTTTATAAACGTGGATAATAATGATGAAGCATAAAGATTTTAAACATCTCCTCACTGTTTTTTTATGTCCTTACCACTTTGAATAGGCTTATTTTTCAAGAACTACAACCAAAAACAACCCAATTACTTGTCCTTTGAATTTAAAGATTATTTCCCTGTTTTTTATTAAGTTAAAATTATTGTATACTATTAATTCATACATTTTTTTTTAATTTGAGAATAAAGCCTCCTCTCCCCCAAAAGCAACACATTTTAAGATAAAAATTTTCATGAAATTTCTTTTTTGTGAGTATTTTTACTATGTATACTTTTGTGAAGCTGTAGAATAAATTTTTCTTGTAGAATTTCAGTTACATGAATTAAGAGAAAAGGGCAATTTCAATATTTACTTCATGAGCTGTGTGATTGCTCTGAAGCAATCCAATATGGAATATAAAGAAGCTAAAATGCATCTAGGTCTTAAAACTTTTATGTGGTATAGAAGTTTCAGCTCAACTGAAACTCATTTCATTGGGAATTAATTTGTCATCAGTTAATGTATTAAGACTAGTTTTTGCCATTAATTTCTTTGTAAACAAGGGAAGATCTTTACAGATCTTACTTTTGTAAATGTATATGAAAAAAGCATTGATTTTGATAAAATTAATTTGATAGTGATTAGAGTAAATAAAATTCGCAGAAACTTTTAAGATACAAATGTTTTTAAAAATTTTCTTTACTATTAATTACATTAGGTGTTTAAAAATTCAAGTTTTTATGTCATAAACTTAATGATATATATAAAGTGAAAATTTTAGAAATTCTGCATAATTTGACCTATTTTCGCTTTTTAATCTTTGATTAGGAGATGATTTTCTTTAATTTTTGTTATTGTATCCTTTTATTTGTTTGGGTTAATGACATTTAATACTCTTAGTAAATATTTTTAAAATTAATACTTTTTTGTTGTAAATAAATTAAAAAGCTTTCCATAAGATTTCCAGAGAGATTTATTAGATATTATCAATAAGATAAAAATCGAGATGTGCTAATTGTACAAGGTATTATGCACGTTGAATTTTTGCAGTTAGATCCTCGATTTGCCCTTATAGTATAGTGTTACATCCACAGTCTGATTTATATACCATATCATGAAATGCTTTATTCACCTATAGTGCATTCATGTAATGTTAAAATTAAGTGTCAATAAATGATGTATATTAAAATGAATTTGATTATTAAATAAAACTACTGTCTAATAAGAATTTTCGTGAAAACAATTTTAATTCAATCTACTATAAATAATTTTATTAAAAAGCATATTTCTTTAAACATGTTTCTTAATTTATACAAAAAAGTCAAATTTCTTTCTTTTTGAATGTTGGAGACAAACATTTCTTTAAAAAGTTCAAACCTTTTGAAGGGTAATAATTATAAAGGAAGTCAGACTATAAAACATATCAAATGTTTGTTTGTTGTCAGATTATTTCAGATACTCAAAACCTTTAAATGATGTTAAAAGCTATTTCATTTCAATCTCAGAAGAATTCCTAATTATTAATCAAAATTTTCATATTAACCAACTTTAATTAAAAAGCTAAATTAACTTTTGTTTGCAAGAAAGTGTGTATTTTCCTTAATGTACAATATTTTCATAAGAACTTGTTCATAGTATGTTTCATAATTGAGGGATTATTTAACCCTTCGAGGAGAAAAAAAGTAATATTTAGCCTACTTTTATAAAATAATTTTGTACTTGCCCATTCAATTCAATATGTATATAAAAGGATATCTTTTGGTTCAGTAAATCATGATTCGCTTTAATAACAAAAATTAAATGGACTAAATTTGAAGATTTTAGAAAAAAGAAATTTTCTTTTTAAGCTCTTATCCTCATAAATTCATGGGAATGTGAATATAAAACAGTTAATTCTATTTATTGGTTATATCACATTTTAATCAATTTTCAAAGTAAAAATTTTTTTTTCACTACACCCCTATGGAGTTATTTAATAAAAAGATAGTACTATTTTTTACTTATATGGAAACACTCAATAAGATAAATCAGGAAAAATAACAAAAAAAATGTAATTTTATTGTGTACATCCATAAGAATTATATTGTAATAATTTCAAATTAATCTCAAAAACTAATGTCTTAAAGTATATGTATCATCTTATTAAAATATTGGAAACATACATGCAAAGTAATAATTCTTATTTCATAAAATCAGGTTCTTAATACTTTTATTTTAGGGAAAAAAATATTTGCATTCCAGTTAAAATACTTCTATTAAATAACTAGCTTGTTGATACATTTGATATCAGTGAAGTTTTTGATAACTTGAAGGAAATTAACATTTCCTGTGGGGGAAAAAACAGGACTCAGACCACCTGGTCAATATAATTCACAACATCCTGCCCCTTAATGAACCAGAGGGTTCATAACATTTTCATGAAGCAATAAAATTTTAAATTCAAGCATTTCTAGGCTTCTAGCACAATTAAATTTTAAATTCAAGCATTTCTAGGCTTCTAGCACAATTAAATTTTAAATTCAAGCATTACTAGGCTTCTAGCACAACTAAATTTTAAAAACAACACACAAATTAAATAATTAAACATTTATAACATATTTCAACGCACTAATAAAAATAACACTTTACAAAATATCCTGAAATTTGAGAAAAGAAAAAAAGAGTTTCATTATAAAAAATTTAAACATTGCAAGGAAAGTATACATTATAAATTTTTCTAACTTTTTTATAAGTTACTAATCAAGCTATTTATTAACGCTTGAAGTAAGCAGAATTAAAAGAGAGCAACACACAATAAATTAAGTCAAAAACTAAAAAATTCGTATAACTATATACACATGGAGAAAATATTAAATAGTTCAATATACAATTTTCAAGAATCATTCTAGCTATACAATATTTAAAGAATGAAATACTAAACTGCATTTTGAATCAAACAAATATTTGAAATAAAACTATCAATACACAGCATTCAAATAGTATTCTGAGCAGAATTTCTTCTGTACACGAACGCTCGCAATCCACAACGCAGCCATCTTTGAATAAATAAAGATCTGGCGCAATGCATCATGGGAAAATTAGAAAACGTTCCCGCATTTTACCCCCAAATCCCCTGCCCTATTGCGGGTACAAAAATCAAACCTCCTTTTCTACCAGGCATTTTGCCGGGTCGTCATGTAA
>BMAO01016750.1:0-110796 GCA_019973975.1 Trichonephila clavata
AGTGATGGGTGGCTGGAAGGCTTAGATGCTGATCGGGTTTGAAGATGGCCCCCAAGACACATGTAATTTGTGTATTCCCCTTGTTTATTGTTGACAGGATGTTGTCGGATTCCTAAGTCGGGGGTCCCAGCGCATGGTCATGAAAGTTGAATGGACTCATAAATTGAAAGAGAGAGTCTCGACTTTTGTAACTTTGCGCTTGGTTCCTGACCAATGACTAGGCGAGACCAAAGGGCTCGCGGATGCAAAAAGGGGTAATTTGCCCTCACTTAAAAGCAGGAGCCGAGACATTTCTCGACACTTCTACACTTTTCAAATTAGAAAAAGAAACAAAACTAATCTGTAACCATGCCGGCCTCCCATCGACTCGCCTCCGCTTCAGATAAGTGAAATGTTGTTCATAGTTCTCTTATTCTTAAATTTTAATAGTGTTTAATCTAAGTTCTAATTTCGTAATGTGTTTTAAATGTAATAAACGAATTTGTTTTATTTTAATCCGAGTATATCATTAATTTTGCGTTGTCTTTAATTATGATTTAAAGTACTAGCCACTATCATGATGCAGACATAAGTTAAATAATCGAACCTGCGTAAATCATAAGATGTTAAATTAAAGCAGTATTAGGAGCGCTGCATTAGAAGTGAGCGTGGTAGCCTAATGGTCAAGGTAACAGACTCGTGGCAGGCATGTCATGAGTTCGAGCCCAATACCACTGAAGACCCACCGTGTAGGGGAGCAATGCACATCAAATCTGTCAAGAGGTCAAACGTCCTCACGTTGGTGTAGTGTGGTAGTTAGGAAGGGGGATGCCAGCTCGGATGTTGTCCTCGTCACTTGAACATGGTTCAAAATTACGAGGTTCGTCGCCAAAAGCCCTCGTGTAGCTGAACAGTGCAACGTTAATATTCATTCACGCAGAACAGAGGAAAGTAAAGCTACATACTACTTACATGTATGTGTATGAGTTTTCTTGTGTAAACTTTAGGGATTACCCAGGTTTGATTTAACACGGGATAGACAGGAAATGATACAAAAAATAAACATGAAAAGGATACAATATTAGTATAACTATTTTTAAAAAACACCCCTGCAAAAAAAGAACACAGGAGTGGGGACAAAACTACATAAATCTATTTATTACAGATACGAGTAGTGGCGAAATACTCAAACAGGAAAATAGCTTATTATGAATAATATTGTTATTAAAAAAATTACCAAGAAGAAATAGCTTCCTTCCTGTGTAAGTTTAAGATGCATTTTTCATGGAACTTGAAGTTTATTTTCAAGTAACACTTGGAAAAAAATGAAAAATGAAAAATAACATAAATTTTTAATAATTAAAGTTCGTAACATCATATACACAAAGGAAAGGAAGGATTTTCTCTCTGAATTGCTTAAATTTGTTTTTAATTTTAAGAAATACTTAAATAGCAGATAAATTTTAATTTTTGATTTTTTAAAAAAGAATACACGATTATGGAAATAAAAAATAAAGACATAAACATTTTTGTACATGTTGTGCATTAGCTCTGAACATGAAATTAGCTCTGAAGTGTGTGTGTTTATATTTTTTTTAAATTTTATGAAATATTGATCTTTTACTCGTTTTCTTCTATATATTCATTATGGCAGTATACTGTTTAATTGTTCTACATTTGTGAAATTTTTTTATGGTAAGCAGTTTTAAGTAAGCTAATTAAGATTTCATAAAAGTTTCAGACTTATTATATCATGCTATTCATGGAATGAAAACTTCAAACTCATATTTCTCCATGTTGAATTTGTGTACATATACTGTTATTCAAAACCTTAAGACTTTTTTGATAATTGACGTATGGGTTTGAAATTTTTTATAGAAGTTCTGAAATGTATGTTTTGTAAAACTGTGCATGGAATTAACTCTAACATGTTTAGTACTTTTTCTAAAAAATTTCAAAATCAAAATTAATGTTTTTTTGAGATTTTTTGGAGGTTTAACAATAAAAAAAATAATAAAAAATTAAAGAGCAGCAGCAGAAAAAAACCCATGCACTGTTTTATGTAGTATATTATAAGGTACTTGGGAAAAAAATCTTTGAAAGAAAAGAGACATATTTAAAAAAAAGTCATAGGTTTTAAAAAATGTTTAAAAAAGTTCAAAAAATTTAGATTTTACAAACATTTTGCAACAAATTAAAAATTTTTTGTGTGGAATTCTTATTTTATAGTAACCTTTATAAAATACAGTTAAAACCAAATATCAAATATTAAAAATAAAAAAAAATTGTGAAGATGGTACCATATCGCCTTAAAGACGATAAATCATATACAAAATTACTTAAATTTCTGAAAAATCGATTGTTGAAACACGCATAAAATACTTGTCTGAATTTTACAATGCAATAGTAAAGTTCAGGCATTTAAATTAATAAAACTGAACCGTAAAAAATATGTTATACAAAACTTATAAACATATTTCTGTTAAATTATGTTTAGCAAAAAGTTTAAGTGTGAACATTTCGTATATAAATATAGATGCGAATTTTTTTAAGATGAGCACTAAGGAATATTTTCCCCTTGGAATACATACAAAAACTTAGGACTTCTCAGATAATATAAATTTTATTGTTGCCGCTTAATCCACCTCTGCACAAAGGCCTTAATTTATCAGACTCTAACTAGGTCTGGGCCTATAGTATTTGTATCTCGTCGAGAAAGATTACCAAAGAAATTAAAAATTGAAAGATTTTCTGGATTTCTAAGCAAAACGATGTTTGTTATCAGTGGCGTAACGTACGCTCCCGCATCGTGGAGGTGGGGGGGGGGGAGAAGCCTGGTGTGTTACGGTTTTGCAATTCTTTGTAAGATATGGCTTGGGGCCCAAAATCTGATTTTGCACGGAGGCCCTAATATTCTACATAATGCCACTGTTAACTAGTAAATTTGTTTCATCAGATTATTTTCCAAAAACTCAATAAATGTTTTGTTTTTCAAAAAATTGAAAATTTTGCAATACATTTCATTAAGTTCTTATGAATATTTTTGTTTCATTGATTTTTATTAAATACATGAATATTTATATCTATATAAATAAAATGCACTCTAATAAACTTAATTTTGGTGAAATATGTTTTTTTAACTATATCTTTTAACACGAAAAAATATTTCAATTCCAAAATAATCAGTTTCGTGTTAAACAATTTTCACCGTATTCGAAAATATACGTAGTTTAAAAAAAAGGATTAAAAAACTAAAATATTAACAGCTAAACTAGTTTCATGAAAAATTTTATATTATTGTATATGTTTGATTTTCCTGTGCAATTGTCTGTACTTTATAATATTTAGTATTTTGGATAGCTAACCCTTCTAGCAAAGTAGACATGTTTTTTAGAACTTATAAATAATAATGTGCGTATCTCATTATTTGGTACCATCCGAAACATTTTTCAAATGATTTACTATTTGCTAGTGTTTCAAAATTTGAACATACGTTAAATATATAATTATATATTAATAAGAAAAGTTTTTCACAGGATTATAAAAAGATATTGATGTATTATATGAAATGCAATTTTGCTGTATTTTTACCACTTGTAAAAATGATCTAACTGTACTTAACAATTGTTAATATTCTTACACATGGAATTTTATTGCAAAGCTTTATAAAATATTTCGCTTATTCAATTTTATGTGAACGCGGGAAAAAACATAAAAACTACTTTTTGAACTTTACGTAGAAATTTCTTCACTAAATTCCGACGTATTTCTTTATAATTGCATAGTTAATTTCAGCTTATATTTGATTCAAATTATTTTATGATAGATCTATTTTTAATGCATATTTACATTCTTATAAAAACTTTGCTTCGTTTGTATATCTGATTTTCCCCTTATGATGTGCAGGAAATTTTTTATCTTTAATCATTTCAACTGCTTTACAGATAAATCAATTGAGGAAGAAAATATTGCTGTTCTCAGTATAACTATAGATCTATGTCACGCGGTAGTCTTTCAAGATAGCTTTAATTCTACGCTGCATTGTGTCAATGGAACAAACTGCTTCTTCAAAAAGTTTTCTAGGAAGACCACACCTCTAAGGCCCGATACTGTTGAACCACTTTGACCAGATGCCTCCAATAAATGTCAAAAGTAAATCACATTCCCTTTTCCGTGAAGAAGGCAATCAAAATCTCTGTCTCTGCCTTTTCATCTTTGGAATCTCTCGCACCATTAAATCAGGGATCGGCAGCACATAATTGCTTATTTCATAGCCAAATCTTGAAAAGCGGCTTACTTTAATCGTTTAGGTGATTTAAACATCCCTAGTAGAATTATTAGCCATTATAACGCATTTGGAATTATCCAATTAATATTATACGCATATTGCTGCAATGAACATAAAAACATTTCGCTAAAAAATGTTTTTTTCCCCTTCCTTCTTTTTAAACCTAGAAACGATTTATAAAGGTCTATATTTTGTTTTTATAAATGTTAAGCTTAGGGTACATAGTGATCTCAGTAAGGAAGTTTTTAATTTGTTTTTTTAGCCCATATCTTATCAGGTATATATATATATGCTGACAATGTTTTAAATTGATCGATTAGGTCATGGATCAACACAGGTTTCTAATTTTACTAATTTCATAGTATTCAATTGTTATTTTATGCATTTTTTATACTAAGCAAATTTTTTAAACATTTCTTTATTTTATTGCTGATCAATAAACTGTGTGAATCCAATAGTTAGATATTAAAAAAAACCCGAAATTTCGGAGATATTTATCGGAAAAATTGTAATAAATAAGGTGTTGTTTGAATTCTTTTTTATAATCATCAGACAAATCTTTGAAAAACATGCCCAGCTTTTCCAAAATTTTTATTAAATCCCGTCAGAATTTAATAAAAAATGTACAACTCTTTCTAATATGAGATTGTTGTGATCGTTCATGAGTTTGTCAATTTACAATCAAGCAAATTTTGTCTTGTTAAACACATCCGAGCTTGTTTTGTATTTCTTTTTACATATGTTTCATTACTGAAATTAATAAATGTATTTCTTTCATATAAATCTCACAATAATTGAAATATATCATTAGAATACTAAACTATATTATTGCGAATCTTTTATTTTACAGCAATATCTTCATAAATTTCAAATAAAACCCTTCCAAGATTAATAGTTCTACGGAATTTCATCATTTTACTAAAATAAAATATTAGTGTAACTGCCGCTTACGTCATTACTTGGGGTAACCAAAAGTAATTAATAGAATCTCGGGGTAAATTAATATATTTAATGACATAAGTTAGCACAGTTACAAAGAACAGACACTTAGACAATTACAAGACAAACATTTAGAGAAAATAAGTGAAAACAAGTAAAGTTTACATAATCCAGGATTGGACATCGAAAAGGGGAGAAACGCACGCTTGTCCAGATCCAAACTCTCTCTGACGATACTACAGTGTTTCGTACAGTCACACTTCCGGGGTCCAAGACAATACTGTAATGGCGGCACCTACATTTCGGTCTTGGAACTATACCGTGCGTTACATTAGTATAATAATATAAAATTATTTTAATACATTTTTTTAAAAATCAGAACGATGTGATTGTCAAAAAGATCACCAAAGAAAAATAGAACTCTTTATGCAAGTTTGAATAAGTAATAGTAGCAATTGAGACAGAGACATTAACAAACTTTTTTACGAGGTCCAATAAAAAGCTATCTTTCTATTTTAATGCGACTGATTTAATCTATCGATGTAAGATCGCTATTTGTTATGTGAATTATATTTTTCTATATATATATATATATTTCTGAAAGTCTTCAAAAGTTAGCACATCCGGAAAATTATTTTTTAAATAGTAATACAAAAGTATAAATCGCGAAAATATTGAAGTATTAATAGTATTTTAAAAAATTAATATTTGTTAAGCTGAGTATCAAGCATTATAAAAATAACTAGCAAAAACAAGAACTAAGTTATATTTTTATCTGAAAACCTTCTTAGGATTCTAGTATAATTTATGTGGTTAAAGGAAACGATTTTGATGAACTTAGCTACAACAGAATCATTCATTATGGAAAGTAGCAAAGAAATAATTGACTTACATAATATTTCTAGGATTTCAAAACTGAATGAATACTTTATACCTTTTCTTTTTAAAAAGAAATACAGTTTCCTAATTTTCTTTACAAAACATGTACTGTTAAACGTTTTTTTCTTAAATGTATTTATGTTGTATGTAAATGTTAAATTTTAATATAAATAACTATGCAGCTAATGATTGTTTATTTATGGAACTTGTAAAAATTATGAAAAATCAACTATACAAGGTTTTTTGATTTAAGAAAAAATTATTACTTGTACCGCTTTGACATGAGATGGAATGCACCATCCTTTAAGCTACTTTACTGCACAAACCATTGTATTTTTCAAATGGTTTTGGATTATACCAACTGTATTAAAAAGTGTTGTGTAACTAATATTGTTGACAGTCTTAAAAAAGTAGACAATTGATTGCTTTTAAAACTAAATAAAATATTAACTTATATTGCATTTCCTATCATATAAATATTACTTACTAATTAATTACATTACACAATCTTTAATGCTTTAGAAAGTCTTTCACAACTGTGATGCAATTATAATGTATATGTCACCACAGCTGAAAATCCCATCTAGCACTCTTTAATATCAAAAAGTCATTCAAGTCTCTCAGAGATGTAAGAATAGTTACTTCATTCATCTGGTTGATACACAGAACACATATAAAGCAACCTGAAAAACTAACTATTTAAAGTATTTGTAAAACAAATAGTGTATCAAAAACTGGTCCATTACTGGACAAAAAAATAAATAAATCCTTATTAGTACATCTATACCATAAAAAGGCAATCACAGTATATCATTACTTTCACTACCACTTTCCTTATCGCCCATGAAATATAACATATGGATGAAATACCTGTTTCTAAATAGGCAAGGCCGATTTTCAAGGTCTATTCCTGTATAACAAATAGCACAAATATTATCAAAATGATGAATAATTTATTATTAAGAATTATTTACACATAAGTTAAAACATATTACTAACTTTAGTATATACTTTTGCTTGTATTGATAGCAAGCATCATCTGATTCTATATATTTTATATTAAACACTTACCTGCAAAAAGTATAGATGTATTTTCTAAATTCGTATGTTCCAAAAGAATAAATCAATTTTTTTGCCTAAAATTTTATTAATAATGAATGACATAAAAAATTACCAGATTCTCATCACTTTCCAAAATTTGTGTGGTAACATCCAACTGTAATGGAATCTCTATCCTGCATGATTTTTAAATTATATGCTTCTAATATACTGTCATAAAGCCATTTGTGACAAAAATTTGGTTATTTTTGATAATTACTTACCTCCTCATCTGATATAAAAAATATACAACAACTTTACCCCAGAAAAACATAGCTAAATGTCTTGGAAAACATAAAACTACTCCACTACGAGCATATATCAGGTGTTAAAGATACAGTTAAGTTTTTTTGCAAATAGTTTTTGAATTGAGTAATGCTGACTAGCCTGAGCTTGAATGTTTTCTTTCTTGACAACTAAAAAAAGAACATTCCAGAGTTTTCCTTTTTATTTTTATATCCCTAATAGTTGGCTTAAATATTTACTGCTAGTTTAAATGCTGATTGGGAGGTAGATACATGAGGATCAGGTCAATAATTCTTTAGTAATTACTTTTTACCTTTCTTTTACTGAATTGCATGTTGAGACAATTGTTCCTGAACTATTTTACCTTGCAATAAACAATTTAATACTACAAGTAGAAGTTCAGTCTCCTGGTTTTTCTTATGTCATTACATATTTCTTTGGCGAAAGACCCCACGCCACACTTTCTATCTTGAGATATGGAAAGAAGTATATTCAACATTTTCAACAACATGGAATCTCTCAAACAATTTAAGAATGAACTTAATATGTTTACATGGTGCATGATTATCTGAGCATTCACATGTATACCAAGCTGAACATGATAATTTTACACACCTGTAATGACATTGATCACACACACACACACAAACACACACACACACACACACCTCTTTCTGAAATGCTTCCATAATCTTTTTAACTACATAAAATACATCTCCATTAGTCTGCAATTTTACAAACCAAGAATTTGTTGCCTGGTCATAAATATTTGTCAGGAATCTTGAATTCATTTTGAAATGGAAATAGGTTGTGAGGATATAAACTGGGGAGAGTATCATTTAAAATTCTATAATGTGCTAAATATGTGTCATGCTGTATTTTTAACAAACTATCTGCTTGACAGTTAAATTTTCATTTTAAAATAATTGGACACTCATGTATTGTGAAAAGATTAACAATATATATTTTTATTATTATTGGCATGCAGAAGTAGATGATGTGACTTATACTGTTAGTAGGCTGAATTACAATAATTATCATCAAAATATTTATTGAAAGCAGGCTTTTTATCAGTCGATGCAATTTTAAAATTTTCCATTATTTGTTTACATCTTATTGAACTTATTCCTTCTAAAAGAGCTACTAGAGAAATCTCCCTTCGCATTTCAAAATTGGAAAACAAGATCATTTAATTATTTCTTCCAAGTGCATTGAAGGTGCCAATTGCAAAGCCAAACACTATTCCGAAATATGTTTTAAAAGTATGTGAAACTGTTTGGTCATCCATTGGCCGTAATGCAATTAATTTTTAACTGGGCACCCTTTCTCTCAGAATGTTGAAACACAATACATATTTCCTGTATTTAATTTATTAGTAATAACATGAGCAACAGAGTAAAGCATTGCTTATTAGTCAAGTACAATTAAACTTCTATTAACCGAATACATATTCTAATACTCAAGATTTTTCAATACCCATTTCAAGATTAGCTTTAATGAACTCTATACAAGTTTTATAAACCAGTTGAAATGCTTGATTATGCTTTGAAAAATATATTACACTGATCCCTTAATAGTCTTTATAAAGAGTGATTCTACCAAGATATTCCATTAATAATTGGAATATAGAATCTTTGATAGTTCTACAACTAGTTTTTCTTTTATATGTCTAGGAAGCTTCACATGTTAGCAATTGTGTTAAATATCTAAATCTACAATTTCACTCATGATATGGAAAAGGTTAAGGGAAAGTTAAATCTAAACATATTGTATAGATCTTTACATGTGATTCGTATAAAATTTTTTGCGATAGATAATACATTCTAATAATGATTTTTTTTCTTACTTTAATTAAATAAATGTATTTTCTTATTAAGAATAGTGTTATTACCTTTGGTTGGATCCTAGCAGGGCACCCTTCTTTTACAAGAACACCTCCAGAAAATTTATATTTCTTATTATTATTCTCACAATCATTTAAAAATTTAGCCAAACAATTTATCTCATATATTTCCGCTAATTTTTCATAACAATCAATAGAACTTTCGATTCAACGACAAGAAAAAGTTTTACACTCACGAGATCGGCCAAGTGGGCAATCACACAGCAGGAACTAAAAAATAATGAATCTACTACAATGGTAAATACCTGGAAATTTTAAAACGGATTATTAAAACATTATAAATAATCAAAGCATAAAATTTTTACATTCACGCGATCGAAGAATCGAGCTATCACACGGCAGAAACTAGAAAGTCGATGAATGGAAAATGTTAATTATATCAAATCAAAGCACAAAATAAAAAAATACAATATAAGAAGAGTAAAATAATAATAATTCAAAATTATGAATCAAAAAGTTTCTAGTTGTTCACATAAGTTAGAAATTCCATAAATCAGCAAATATGTTAAAATGAAGGAAAACTTAACAGGAAATTAATACAATATAAAAACTGCAAAAAAAATTAACAATTAAACATTACAATTCAAAATTATAAAATACCTAATCAATAAATCTCGCCGCTAGAATTTCATAAACGAACCTTTCAGCACGAGTGCTACAGCAAGAATGATTTTAGTAGGTTCAATTAAGCCAACGATGAACTTGGCGATTTTCAAAAAGAGGCCAAAAATATCAAAGTAACCCATCCTTGTTTGTAGATTATAGGAATAGGTGCCTCCCCAACGAAATTGAGCATTACACGTCCGGTCTTGTTTGTTCCTTTTATCTGTCTATATCCCTAAGCACAGAGCATTTGCTAACATTTTTTTTTCAAACGAGTACTTTTGGTACGATGTTCAAATCAAATCATGGATTCGAATCTTGATTCTATTGAAATCCTGATATTTAATAATTTATTAATCTCGTTATTTCCCGTTAATCCCAGTATAACCGCGGAAACTGCGTATTGAATGAAATCGGATCCAGGGCCGCTTTTCCGCTTAGGCACACTAAGTATTTGCCTTGGGCACAAAAGATATTGGGGCGCAAGAAATTGGAGGGTAGAAAAAGAGAAAAAATTGATAGTTAACAAGTTGAGAACAGTTCATACAATAATGTATATTCTATACTGTAATTAGAAACGATTTTATTAATTTGCTGTACTTATTTTCAAAAGTGTGGCTGGATGGGTAGTCCATGATGTCCTAAGGTAAGAAATATAGTAAGAATGGCCAAATCATGTCATTCTCCTTTCTTTACGGTTGACAGTCTAGGACACAGCTTGTCCATAGTAGTGTATAATGGTAAAAATCTTCAAACAGAAAAAACAAAGAAAAGGAAAAGAGTAAGAGAGTTAAGGGAAAATCCCGTCTGAGCCAAAACTGGCAAGGTAAGAACTGGAGGGGAGTGCTCTAGAAATAGTGGGTGGTGGAAGGGCGTGATAATTTTAAGTGCCTAGGGCAGGGGTGGCCAACCCGCGGCACGCGGGAGTGGTAACTGTGGCACGCGAAGACTTATTGAAAAATTACAAATTTTTATGAAAATGCTACTGAATTAATTGAATTACTATAGAAAATTATCATGAAAAGAATATGTAAAAAATAGAAATTTTCAGCTTGAGATTTTAAAGGCGCTAAGCAAGATTTTTTCTTTCTTCAGTATAGCGCCAAAAATGAGATCCATGCTCCAAAACTTACAATTCCACAGCATTGTAACGTTCCGAGAAAAGTGTCGAGTAACGTGAGACTAAAAACAAATAAATTCTCTCTCTTTCGGACGGTCGGATCTGCCCAAAAAGTCACCCTCTCTCGGGAGCGGTTAATGTTTAACATCTCGGACTTCCATTCGAATTTCAGTTTACCCTTGTAGTGCTGAAGTTTAGTGTTTATAGCTATTGACTGTCAGCGTGATTTCAGATAAAAAGGTTTTTCCGAAGGTGTTGGCTATTTACGATCTCTGTAATGTCAAAAAGTAATTCAGCAATATATTAGGAGAGCAGTTGTTGATACGGTATAAGTAATTCTATCTGCATAATGTAGCCGCTTCATAAAGCAGAGGAAGTGAGAACTTGCATTCATGACTAATCAGAATGCTGAATTCGGAGCCTGAAAAATTTGTAGCGAAAGATCGACAAATTGTTTCTAGGTGTCAAATTCAGTTGATTTTAAACTCTGTTTAGCAAGACAAGCTTTTTTCCTTTTCTAAAATTGTTTTTAGATTTTAGCGTTGAGCGTAGTTGTTTAAATTTTTTTTATTTTCAATATGTTTATGAGTAAACCTTCGATATCGAAAAGAAATTATGAAGAGGATATTGCAGCACGTGATTTTAAAATTGTCTGGAAAGAACAATACTTGTTTACACATAAAAATGCTTCCAAACCTGTTTGATATGTGGAATTTGTACAGCAGCTCCAAAAAAATTTAACTTGGACCGTCATTTCAAACAAATGCATAGTGATTTCAACAGCAAATATCTTGTTGGATCAAATTTGAGAACGAAATTTATCAATAGAAAAACTAAATCTTTAGCCAGCTAACAATCTTTGTTCCAGAAGAGAAAAGACGAAATGGAAACCATGGTTAAGACTTCTTATGAACTTTCTTTGTTGTTAGCCCGCAAGAAAAAACCATATTCTGACAGAGAGGAGGTAATAAAAAGTAGGCTTTTAATTTTCGCCAAAAAAGTTGGTGATCTAAATGTCAAAAATATGGTTGATAAAATAGCTTTGTATAGAAATACCATCATGCGCCGGATAGATGACATGGGCCAGGATGTTGGAATGCAAATTGTCTCTGGACTTCAAAACTGAAAATATTTTTCATTAACTTTGGATGAAAGCTGTGATATCACAGACAATGCGCAGTGAAGCATCTCTGTGCGTTACACGAACAATAATTTTGATACTGTGGAAGAACTTCTTGATTTGCGCCAACTAGTTTTAACTACAAGTGAAACCATCTTTAAGGAACTTAAATGCAATTGAAGTTAACGAAGTAGAATGGACAAAATTAGACAGTGTTTGCACAAAAAGTTTTTGTTGCATTGCTTGAAAATTATTTGGGAAGAAAAATTTTCAAGTATCATTGTATTATTCATCAAGAAGCTCTTTGTGCCAAGGACTTAAACTTCTGTTTCGTTGTTGGCCCCGTGGTGCGCTGTATCAACAAAATACGAACTCGTGCCTTGAATTGACAAAGACTTCATACGTTTCCCTCCGAAGAAATGGAAGAAAATGGCGAGTTACTCCTTCATTGTAGTGTGCGCTGGCTCTTTAAAGGAAGTACACTTGGAGATTTTGGAGTTTGAGGAAATGTGTGTGTTTTAGAATATCTGGAAGAAAACGATGTACTGCCCAGTGAATGCTCGCTCCTTAGAAGTGAAAATTGATTGTGGGATTTAGCTTTTCTTACCGATATAATGGAACATTTAAACATTTTAAATTTAATATTACAGGGAAAAAGTTGTATTTTTCCTACCCTATTTGGTGATATATCTTCTTTTGTGAACAAAATTTTGCTTTTTTGTCTGAATTTTGGAGAGCAATAAATTAACTCATTTCCCTTCATGCAGGAATTATCTGCCAAAGTTAGTAATGTTCTGAACTATGATAGATTTAAAAATTTAATATCCATTTTGCGGGACTCTTTCAGTGCCAGGTATGAGGCTTTTAAAGATGATAAAAAAATACTGAACTTTTCACTAATCCTTTTTCGATTTTTCTTCAAGACATTAATTGTTACACACCTCAGGTTCAAGTTGAAATTGTTGACCTACAGCACCATATTAGTCTGAAAAACTAATATAAGGAAATTATTTTAATCGCAAATGATCCGAATTACATCGAATTTTGGAAATTTGTGCCACCAAGCAATTTCCCAAATTTACATGATTTAGCGGTCACATATTGTTGTAGGTTTGGATCAACATATGTTTGTGAAGAAATGTTTTCTGTTATGAACGTAATTAAATCAAAATATTGCTCAAAATTAACTGATATGTACCTAAAACACCTAATTTTGTTAGCATCTTCACGAACTAATCCAACTATAGATGATTTAGTAAAAAAACTACAAATTCAAAAGCCACATTAAGAAAGTACTGACTGTTTAGTAATTATTAAAATTAAATGTTTCAAGTTGCTCATTTTTTATTTTGTACCTTAGCTAACTGATTTATCCTTTAAAATTTATCAACAATAAAATATAAGTTTCTACTTTTGTTTGATTTGTTATACCATTTTTTTACATAGAACTTGCATCTAAAAATATGTTTTTGGTGCAAATAACCCATAATAAGCCTATTAGTAACATTGTTTCACTTTTGTATATTTTTTAGTTTGGTGGAAAGTTGGAAGTGGCACGCGTAATTTTTTTTATCAGATTGCGGCACGCTTCATAAAAAGGTTGGCCACCCCTGGACTAGGGCATCGGATAGGGAAAAAACGGCCATGATCAGATCTAAATCCCACATAGAGTAACATTTAAAGTTCAGATTGAAAAGTATATATGTCAACGAAAGCGTGAGTGAGTGAGTGAATATTAACGTCGCACTGATTAGCAACACGAGGGCTTTAGGCGACGGTCCGCGTAATTTTGAACCATGGTCAAGTGACGCGGACGACACCTGAGCTGGAACTCCCCTCTCCTAACTACCACACCACACCAACGGTAGGACGTTTGAGCTCTCGACAGATTTAACGTGCATCCTTCCCCTACACGGTGGATCTTTTAGTGGTACTGGGATCGAACTCATGACACGCTAGCCATGATCCGATGCCTAGACCACTTGGCCACCAACGAAAGTGTGTATTTCTCTCTAATGGTCTTTAGATCTGTTTGATTTTTTAAAATTAACGTCGCACTTTGAATCTACATTACGGTGCAGTAATGGAATGGTCATGGTCATGAACATCATTGTCGAGTTGTGGTTTGGAGAGAGTCCCGGTGCAACTGCAGATCCACCGTGTGGGGGGTTGATGCACAACAAATTCTTCCTGTCCAAGTGATGTGGATATTTGGAGAGTGGGGAGAGCTCAGATGTCCTCTTAGGTTACTTGACTGAGGCTCAAAATTATAAGGTCCATTGTCAATAGCCCTGCGTTGCTTTATAATGCGACATCAAAGGGAATAAAAAGAACAGGTATACTGGATTTTATGATGAATTTGCATAGATCAAAATACTTTAGTCGCATAAAATTTACATCAAATCCCATTAAGCTCTTACGATATACACAATATGTACCTTTGTGGTGGATAGAACCCGCGAACTATGGATCCAAAGCCGAGTAACACGACCACTAGACAAAAGTGAACACCCTTGTCCGGAGGCTGTTACTGGCTTATGTAGATACCACTACAGTATTTATTGCAAGAGCTAGTTTTTTTATTGCAGATTCTAATAAATAATCATTATTTATTGATATTTTTTTAAATTGCTGATAATTTGTTATTTTATTTGTGCAATGAAATATATTCCTAAAATGCTGTGTGATAAAATTATTAGGCTACAGGACCCCGAGAATTCGACTGCCTGAGCTCTCCATGTCATTTAATCCGACACTGCCTGAGTTGGCACCTCCTTTTCCTTACTACCACATCACACCAACGGAAGGACATTAAGCCAGCCGGCAATACCATGATAGAAAAGGTTATCTTGTTTATCAGAGGAACTGGCGAAACACTGTGGATCCATGCTTAACAAAGGTATCTAAAAAATTATTTTTGTAAAAGTTGCTTTACGAAAATATCTGATATGGTTAATATTACCTAAGACATAGGAGTGCTTAAATTCAATATGCATTTGGGGGTATTAAAAGTTTCAATTTAATTATAGCCTTACAATTTCGAAAAACAAAATAGATGAAAGAAATGATTTTTTGTGTAAATTTGCATTTTTATTACTGTTTTACTTTTTACTCTTATACAGGTAGATATTTTTTTTACGTCAACGTTAAGTATTAGTCAAAATAAGAAAATTTCTCTAAAGGGGCAGCCCATTAGGTCTTTGCACGCGGGTGCCTAGGATCGGTCCTGGAAATGGAACTTCCTTTTGAATAAGTCAGGAATTTAATTTTTTGCTTAGAGTAGTCAACCCGCTTAGATTTACCAAGGGCCATGGCTATTTGCAGAGTTACCTGTACAGAATTGGAATGACAGATTAAGATTCCTACTCATTTTGTAACCATGGCGTAACCTTAACTGGGAATCATTTAAACATACCCTTTACTGTTCTGAACTGTTTTCTTTGAGTGTTGTTGACAATGCTTTTGTGGTTTTTATCATTCGTCATTGTATTGGAATGCTTGTCGACTTATGATCGAAAGGTCAGAGACAGGTATTGAATTAAAAAAATGTATACGATGTAAAAGATTAGTGAGTGAAATACCAACGCGGGTATCGTTCTCGTCACTTGTCTGTGGTTCAAAATTATAAGGTATTTTGCCAAGAGACCTCTTGTTCCTCCTTAAAGTGTAAAACTATGGGGAAATCTATCAATCTGTCATATTATGAACTTCTTAATAGTAAATAAAAGTTAAATTTTATATCGCTTAGGACAACGTTTCTGAGTGTGAAGTATCTTCCTGTGAAAAGAAGGAATAAAAGAACGTTGAATTTCGGATCAAGTGTCCCATCAATTCAATTTCAAAATATTGAAATTCCTTAGTCAGTGGCGGGGTTAGGCGTCGGCGAAAACCGCCAACGGCCTCGCGCTTGAGGGGGCCTCGCAAAGTTTTTAATTATTTATAATTATTTAAATTAAATTAAAATTTTTAATTATAGAAAATTCTATTTGTGTAATTTTTGTCATCATTTGATTAGCAATAAATCTCGTTTACTCATACATTAGTTTAACTATAATTCGGCTTATGTAATTTAACGTTTTCTTGACTGGGAAAAAAAGGAGGCCTCGCGAACCCTAATTTTGCCGACGGCCACGCATGGTCTAGCGCCACGACTATCCTTAGTTACTATTTGAGAAGGGAAAAATTATAGTTTGAAGAAAATTCTTAATCTCTGGATTGTTGCTCTTTGTTTTTGTCGACTCATAAAAATTTAAAATAGGTAATTTTATAATAGGATAAGTTTTAATTCTGGAAAGAGTGCGTCAGCAATAATGTTCTAAGAATCTTGCACGTACGTAATATATCCGCAGTTGTACTGAGAAATAAAATTTAAATGGCATGATTGTCGCAGAGAATATATATTTGGATTTTGCTTAAGTGTAAATCAAAAGTTCTTGGTTTGTGTACTGCTTACCAAAAGTGACCCACTGGACACTCTTGTCCGAGTTTTCGGTCTTCTGTTGAGAAAAATGGGCTTTTCATTCATTCATTTAAAGTTTGAGAATAGGTTGTGAAGTCATTTCAGCCTCTTTTTCAAACGTGCTTAAATGTTTTCATAACCGAATAAAAGAAAATAATTCCTTATTAAATGTTGATTATTTTTACAGAATTTTAGTAATCTTTATTGACAAAACAACCAATTCCTCTTGCGATTTGAAGTTCTTCCAGTAATTATGTGAGGCTTATATAGTTTGACTTAACTGAGCTCTGGGAATAGTTGGTCACAAAAGAGTTGCTTCGGCAAGCGCATTTTTCACTACATTAAAAGACTTTCGGCATTTTCATTTCATTTAAATTGTTCGGACAATTTACGAATAGTAAAATTAGATTTATTTTTATTTCCATCAAAAAATTGTACAATAATGACAAGATTATGTTTGGTCATATATAGGCATAAAACATCTGTGAAAGCTGTGAACGTTCCTAAAAAATCTACGTAACTAAATCCCTGATTTAAGAAAATATATTATGCATTTGATTTTATAAGGTAGAGGCTAAAGCTTTTATAGATGATACACCATATGTACATTTTGATGTATTAATGCATAGACTGTATTTACGTAATCTTGAAAATAAAGCTTCAGTTGCTTATAATGTTCGTCGAGATTTTTAGAGAAAAATAGTATGTTATCAATAAAAACGTAAACACTGACAAGTCCCGAGTGATGTCATCTCTAAATTGGTAGAAAGTTTAAATTGCACCGTATGAGTTGTATTCTTTCAGGGACATCTTAAGACTTATTGAGGCCCTGGGCCCCTACACAAATGTAGGCCCCCCTATGACCCTGAAAAGTAGATAGTACATAGCATATATGTTGTCAAATACTCGTACAAACAGTAACATGAAACAAACAAATGTACATGACTTACAAAACGGCTCGACTGACTGTTGCTCTTTGATTTAACGAATAATGATGTTTAATGGTGGTAGACCTAGGCCTATACACATGAACGGCTGTCATAACATAATAACAGTCTCGCTACAGTTGCCGGCTGACATATAGTTCGAAATCCCCAGTTTTCAGAGAATACAACCGGAAATAACATTTAACCATTAAAATTATTATAGATCATGTTCTTATTAAGGATCAGTCGAGAACGAGACCCGTCTTCTACAGAAGCGGAGGCCCTGAGCCTGTGGGGACAGTTGACCCATATCTTAAGACGTCCCTGCTTGGGATACAGATGGAAACACATCTAAGTAGTGTTCTAGTGAAGATATTTATGGATCAATCAATGCTTGAACCATGAGAACAGGGCCGGCTCTAGCAGTTTTGCCACCCCGGACAAAAATGATAAATACCGCCCCCTCCACAAAGTAAAAAAAAATTATAATTAAATAATATAGAAATTGTGTTCATAACTACGCGCCTATAAAACTTGAATTATTCTTGCAAAGAAAAAGGCAGCATAACAGTATATATATAAATATTTATTAAAAACTAAAACTAAAAACAAAATAAACAAAAAAAAATTGAAGTGTTTTTTTCTAACTTTTAACTCTGAAAACATTCTGATCAATTCTGTTAAATCAATTTGTTAATTTTTTCATATTCTATAGCCAATGTAGCTAAGCCATTTAATCTATCTTGATGTGTTGAGGACCATAAGAGAAAATTTTAATTTTGAGAAACTCCTGTCTCCGCTTGCTACACTTATTGGCAAAGAAAGTAAAATTCTTAATACAATAGCAAGATTTGGCGCAAATTCTCTCTCTCTCTCTCTCTCTAAAACTGAAATAAATTTTAAAACTTCTCTATTGGGCTTTCTTTTTTGCCTAATAAAGCGTAAACTTTCATTATCTCATCTGCTAGATAAAACACGTTTATATGTACTAATTCTCCCTCTGTCAACATCATTTCTAAGTTTTTACAATTTTTAATTATTAAATTTTTAGGGGTATCTTTTAAATCATGCATATTTCATAAAAATTGAAGACAATTGCAATGGGTACTCTTTAAATTAAATTTGCATATCAAGGCTTGAATTGCTTGGTCAGTTGTAAAAAAAGTAAAACTCTATCTTGGATTTTAATTTAGGATCTTCCACTAGATCATCTCGAGCTTCGTAATCAAAATCAACATTTTTGCGTCGAACTCTGTGACGTGGCTGCGTCACCTCCAAGTTAGCAGGGATATCAATCTTATCGTCCAGTTCTTTTGCATCACAGAGCATTTCATCAAAAGACCCATCCGAATGAAGATCATTAAAAAAATCTTTGCAATTTCTTAAGAGTTCCATAGCAGATGGTAGATAGTAATCTTTTGTTTGCAATAGCTTGATAGCTTGCTTATTGAATTTATGCAATTTAAGATTTTATACCAAATAATGATGGAGCATATGAACTTGAATTGTGTTTAATGCAATTTAATAATCCAGAGGCCTCATCTCTTATAGAATCGCCAATTTCAGCATTATTATGAACACTAAAGAGAGCATCATAAATACTTCCTAATTAATCCCTTGAGGGTTTAATAGCCTCTATTCAACTTTCCCAGCGAGTTGCACTTAGTGGTTTTAAAGTTATGCCCTTAATATATTTTTAATAATATGGCCCAACAAAAAGCTGATGATGAAAAAAACATTTTTTGGACTATATTAAAAAAATTACAGGCTTCTAAGGATGCTTTTGTCATGTCATTAATGACCGGACCGGAACGACCTGTTCGCGGACTTAACATCGTAATTCTAGATTGTACCCCTAATTTCTCGCCTCTCATTGTTGGCTCCATTATCGCAGGCCTGTCCCCGCATATCTAGCAAATCTTGTCCCAATTTTTTAAGTTTCTCAACTATTAAATTTGAAAGCTCTTTTCCAGTCGATCTTTAAATTGGAAAGAAACCTAAAAAACTCTTATTAATTTTAACGGTAACTTCATTAGAATTAAATTTTTCAGTACATACATATCTTGCCAAAAATTTCATTTGTTCGAACTTACTGGCATCAGAGATGCAATCTAAGACTATTGAATAATATTTGGCTTGTTTAATTTTATGAACAATTAGTAGTTTAATGATCTCATCTAAAAGATAAATTATTTCGTTCTGAATATTTTCCCCTGAATATTGTACTTGAGTTTCTTGATTTTTTAGCAATCTTCGAACATGTTCCTTCATTATTGGATCAAATTTAGCAAGTAATTGAATTATTTGTAAAAAATGACCATTATTGGAATCGGATAGTCCGTCACTCTTACCCCGCAAACGCCTAAACAATTATGAGCAAGCATTTTTAATGTTGCTACAATACGTTGAAGCACCTGCACCAATAATTAATCTCCGCAATAATAAGTCTGCGAGTCGCTGTCAGTTGTTTTACAGCATTGGAATCGCTAAATTCAATCGAAGATTTTGACTTTCACTATGGTTCGTGGATGTTTCAACCAGGTGCTTCCAATTTTTAAAACCTTTTGTGGAAAGAGAACTAACGACACACCTCCAAAAAGATTGCAGTAAATGTGGAGTTTTTTTTGTAATGAAATAGACTAACTATTTACCATAACCTGCTCACTGTTTTGTTTTAAAATTCTGGTGTAATAATGTGAGATTAACCTTTGACCGGTGTCGTAATGAGGAAAATTATACTCTGTCTATGGCTTACGGATTTCTTTTACCAAAAAACATCTATCGGTGTTTGATTGAATAGGTGACCAAGTTTCTGGATCTGAACTAAATATCATCGTTAAAGTATTGTGATATTTGGTTTTGCCTGGAGAGTTCCTATTAGATCAGAGTCACTATCGGTTCTGTTTATTTCATCTGCAAATTTTCCTCATGAAAGTCTAAATCAGATTCTGATTCTATACTGCCTTCCTTTTTTCTAATGCCTTGTAAGTAGTTCAGTAAACTTCCAGCTTGTCTTTTAATGTGGACTTGTTTTTCACGTCGCTTCTTTTTCCAGATAGTTTCTTTACCCACTCCCTCTGACATTCTAAATTTTTTTAAAAATGTACTTAAATTAAGTAGAGAAAGTATGAAGATAATTTATAGAGTGCTTTGCCTTTCACCCAAAAAAATTGAATTCACATAAAAAATTGACCCATTTGAATTAAAAATCGATGTGTTTGAGATTTTCAACACAAAATATTTTCGTAAATTTAAAATAAATAAAAAACCTTATTATTATTAAAAGCTTTTATTTAACTTACAATGTATGTATGTATGTATGTATGTATGTATGTATGTATGTATGTATGTATGTATGTATGTATGTATGTATGTATGTATGTATGTATGTAATTTGTTCGGGTGGAATCTTGCAACTCAATTTTGAAGCTGATATCTTCCTCCCATGGAGCTGAAATTTTGTATACACGTTTAGTTTGGATGACAATGCATGTTTTGACCATTTATATTCCGATATTGCAATTAATTAAAAATATATTAATTAAAAACGTTAACTAGTTTTGGGCGCCAACTTGGATATATTTGCATTGTTGTAATAATTTTATTGTTACAACAATGACAAAAGTTGGCGTCGAAAATCGGTTTTCAGCCAAACTGGAATTTCATAACGTTGCGCTATTGACTGTATTAATTAACTTTGTCTAAAAAATAATTACATTTCTACAACGTAAAAATAATCTAATTTCTACAACATATGCAATTTCTTTTACAAATATCTATCTATTTTCTTGGATTTAAATTCAAAACTAAAAAAGTAGAGCTATTTTTCAAGTAGATTGGTACATTGCATACCTTTCTCAACGCTGCCAAGTTAAACTGAGATGGAGTATTATAGAAATTCTAACTTTAACCCCTTAACTAGTTTGCCCGTACACCTTACGGGCTACTGAAAGTTAGCCACAACCGGTTTGCCCGTGCGCAGTACAGGCACCAAAATTTTTTCTTTCTATATTCTATTTGCACAGACATTTTTATTCCTATAATAAGGTTATTAGTATAGTGTGTCATTAGGAGATGCAGAGAGAGAGTTTGTCCATGGTACTGAACTACTCTTCATTCAGAATTTTGGTAGTGGTGAAGGTGAGAATTTTTCACTGAAGGCAAGAATATATATTCTTGAAAATATTGGATAAAGAACAGGGATTTACAAGGCAATGTACAATGTGTTGCCTAAGAAAAAGGAAAATGGATAGATACTCCAAAGAAGTCGATATTATCTCTATCCCCATTGGAATATAAGACTTAGTGTTACACTATTCTTCATATTGTATGCGCATATAAATATGCACACACACAAATGAAATCCTATCAATCGTATGAAAAAGAGGTATGAACATGAAATTTTTTGGTAAGTGGAAGAAAACATATTTTAAGATATATGTGAAATATTCTTCATAGTACGCAGAATGTACTTATTTAAAGCAAACATTTAAGGGTTTTTGTGTTCAAAAATTATAAAATATATAAAAAAAGGTGAGTAAAATTTTAAACCGGAGATTAAAATAAAAATCTTCCATTTTCGCGCGTTCTGTTAATTATTATGCTTAGTTACATGCAGTTAAAAAATGGGCTTTTTTTGGGAAAATTTTGGTCAAAAAAATTGACCGCTTAAGAGGTTAATCTATGAAGCTCAGACAAAAAATAATTATAGAATCGCAAAGATCATTTATTTCGTCCCGATACGGTATAATGTTTTTTACAAAATAATAATATTTGTATTTCTTACGATTTTTTTTAAATAAGTCAAAATCGATGCGTTTTTATGAAAATAATGTCTAAATCGACGCGCATGAATTTTTTTTTGTTTAAATGAATCGACATTCCGTACTAAAACAGCTCATTATTTACTCTCTTAGAATCAGTCATTTAAAAAATAAAATATCGAAAATTTTTTCTTACGATTTTTCAAAAAATATTCAACATTTTAATATTTAATAACTTCGCCATTTATGAAGAAAATCTCATAAAACTTTTTTTCGTGTGTAGGATAATGTTACCCAAGATCTGTACGAAGATTGAAAGAATTGCTTAAAATTTACGGATTTAAGAAAAAATTGTGTTTTTCGTCTAGTACCCTTTTTGCGAGAATTCATTTAGCTCGACTGTTCGAAAATAACCGGCTAACGCCTAGCAACAATGATGCGTTGAATGAGATGAACAGGCTAAGAAACCTGTCCAGTGATAACTAAAAAGTAAAAAATAAATTAAAAGTAAAAAAACTTTTTTTAAAACAAGCTTTTATTTAAACGCGCTAAAAAGAATAAAATAAATTTTTCTTTAAAATTTTTTTACTATCAACTTATAACGTCATTACACAATTTATATGATATAAAAGCTTGTCGCGAGATTTACCTCTGCAGATAAACAAGTAAATTAAGTAACTTGATTTGATTGATTTCAATTTCTTAAAATTCTCAAACTAAGTAAATAAGAGTGCTTTAATCTTGCGACAAGCTTTTATATCATATAAATTGTGTAATGACGTTATAAGTTGATAGTAAAAAAATTTTAAAGAAAAATTTATTTTATTCTTTTTAGCGCGTTTAAATAAAAGCTTGTTTTAAAAAAAGTTTTTTTACTTTTAATTTATTTTACTTTCGTTTAAACTCTGTATTGATTTATGTGTAATATATGTATAGAATTGATAACTATATGGTAGGATAATCTAATAAAGTATATTTTTCAATATTAAAATTGGGAAAAATCCAATATATATATATAAAAAAAAATATATATATATCTTATATTTTCAACAAACCCTCATATACATCTGTACACAGCACGTACAAAATATAGAATGAATTTACATACTTTTTAATCTAAGAAAAATGTTCTACTTATACAACTCCTGCAGAAAAAATACTTTCCATTAATCTTATTAATATACCACTAGAAATTTATAATCTTTATAATCACTAAAATTAACACTAAAAAAGTACTCAAAAAATGGATTACAATACATTATATTTCTCAGTCAAATAAAATTTTGTCTTTTAGCTTCTTTAAAAAATATCATTTTTTCGAGATATTGTTCATAACATTTAAATATAAACACATGTATAATCTCATTTAGAAATATATTTGTAATACTAAAATAATTTACTAAACTTATCTATTTTTACATCAAAAAAAGGAGAAAACATCCAAATAACTCACCTGTTATTGATATAATTTACAAACTTTAAATATTCAGAAAGAATTTTTATAAAATGCCTTTTCGATAACTCCAATCAGCAATAACAGAATTACTTAGAAGAATAAAATTAGCTAATTTTTACTAAATTTCTCTTGATGTATTAAGAAAATAGAGAAAAAAACCTAAAACCACATCTGTTACTTTGATTTAACATGATGATTCAGAAAAATGTAATCAAAATTTACAATAAACAAGACAAATAAACCACAATTTTTTTTAATTCTTGGAACAGTAAGAAAGGTTGTGCGATGCCTCGTTCTAGAAATGGAAGCTCTCTTATGAAAAATATTTTGCGTCAACAATGTTATTTCGATTTAATCTAAAAATAAAATTTTTAAATCCATTTCTCTTAACTATACCTATAGATGCGTTTATATAAAATAATTTCATTGAAATTAGAATAACCTATTTTTCTTTCAACTCAGTAGTCCTTTCAATTATAATCGTTACTCATTTATGTGAATTTATTTATAACACAATTATATATAAAGTATTTTTCAAAATCGGTCCAAATGCCGCCCCGGACATGGGTCCGGTTTGTCCGGCCCTAGAGCCGCCCCTGATGAGAAGTTTCTTTTGCATGGTAAGTCAACAATTTTGCAAAGTACTTTTTGAAGTTACTGTAGCGAAAAGCCCTATAGATGGCGCTCCTACTTTCTCTGTATGTGTAAAATGTGTTTTTGTTTCGCTTCCGAGTCAGTTCTGACCTAGTTTTGCTATGATGTTTGCTTCGTTTTTTAGTAGTTGATAGTATTTAGAATAAATAAGCAGAACTCACTAGACTTTGTAAATATGTATATAGATGTCATTAAAAGCATAAAAACTATCTGGCTGGTCATCAATTTAGTTAGTAGAATTTATTTGTAGTTAGTTAGAGCATTCTACCACTGAACAATAGTTAGTAAGATGCGCTTTATATGGTGCATCGGGCCGAAGAACAGTGTTGAAACAGAATAGTGTTTCGTTTCGTTAGAGTGCCGTTGTGTGGATTAGTACGCTTTCGGAATACACTTGTCTTGTGGATTACCTAGTATTTTAGTGAAGGTGTTCTTCAAACGGGTAAGTACCTTTTGATTTCACAATGGAATTAGATCGTCTTAAGAGAAAAAGGGCGGCATTTAAATCATGAACGACTAAGTTGTTGAAAAGAATAGACGAAAGTAAGGATTCAATTGATAGTTCTGAATTAGATGATTTATTAAATTTATTACAAGATAAAATTGATAACATTAAAATTCTTGATGATCAGATTGTTGATTTAATTGATGTGAATGACATTGAAGCAGAAATAGAAAGAAGTGAAGAATATTATGAAAAGTTAATTACAAATAGATGCATGCTTCAAAGAAAAATAAATGATTTAAGTTTAGGTAGTCAAAATGCCCAAAATCCCATTCAACAAAATCAAGTTTCGTTTCAATCGCAATCATTCTCAAATCCCACCCCAGCCATTAAGTTACCTCGTTTAAGTTTGAATAAATTGTATGGAGATCCGTCGACATTTTTAGAGTTCTATGGACAGTTCGAAAATGCGATCCATAAGAACAACAGCTTATCAAAAGTAGAAAAACTTATTTATTTGAAAAGTCTAGTAGGTGGTGGTGCTGCATCCACGATAAAAGGCTTAGAACTTAAAGATGAAAATTATAATTCAGCTCTGGAAATTTTACATTCTCGCTACGGAAATAAGGATGTATTAATTCAAGCCCACCTCGGATCATTATTAAATATCACACCTATTAAAACCTCAAATGATTTAAATGCTCTTAGAACGATGTATGATAAAATCGAAACCCAAATTAGAAATTTAGAATCCCTTTCGGTTGATACAAAAACCTATGCCAATCTTCTAACACCGATCATTATTAAATTATTACCATCGGATTTAGCTCTCGATTTTACGAGAAAAACTGTCGATGAAAATTGGTCTTTACAGGCCTTATTAGACTTTTTGAGAAAAGAATTACTTTGTAAGGAAAGTGCAAAATTAATTAATTCTGAAAGAAATAATAGGCGCGAAAACTTAAATTATAACCGTGAAATTTCGTCCGCGACGGAACTCTTGGCGAGTAGCCAAAAGTCGAACTACCATTCACGAAATGTTAGAAATTCGAAAGCAGGCATTGGATATGGTTTCAATCAGTCATCACCTTTGAATAAACGCCGTGATGCAGGGAATGAAAGTCTCTGTGTATTTCATAAAAGTGATGATCACTCGAGCGCAGTATGTCAGCTAGATTTAGGTTTCAAATAAGATATAGTTAGAAGGGAAAGAAGGTGTTGGCTTTGTTTACATAAGTTGTGTAGGAAAAATAATTGTTCGAGTAACATTAAATGTGGCCATTGCAATTCAAGGTCGCACAACCAAGCATTCTGTTTTGACTATCATAAATCCGTTAACTTAGAAAAGAAAGAGGGTTCAGAGATGCAGTAGTAAGTAATGTCGCTCATAACAACTCGGAAATATATTTGCAGACCGCAGCGGGTCAATTTATTGGCAGGAAAGGAAGTAGTTTGATTAGAAGAGTCATTTTCAACGGAGGTAGTCAAAGAACGTTTTTGGAGTCGAAATTAGCGAGAAAATTAAATTTGCCTGTTAATGGAAAGGAAATGCTAACAGTTCATACATTTCAATCTGAAAGGCCCACAAAACATCTTTATCCCAAAGTTAGGATTCGAGTAAAAAGTTTGATTAGTAATAAAGAAATAGTAATTGAGGCATTGGAAACAAAACAGCTTTCTAGTGCATTTATTAGTATCCCGGCTAAGGAAGTAAGAGAAAGGTTTGAAAGTCTGGGATTTGCATTAGCAGATGGTTCCTGTGGTGTTAGATAAGGGTGCTTGTGAAATAGGATTGTTAGTTGGTTCAGATAATTATTGGAAATTTGTTGGAAATAGGACAGAGGGGTTAGATGAATCTCTGGTGGATGTCGAGCCAATTTTTGGGTTCTGTATTCATGGTTCTGTCTCTGAGAATAAAGACAATGATGAAGCATCGGTGAATTTAGTAGTGAGTAAGGAATCAATATCTCATCAGTTGAACCAATTCTGGCAATTAGAAAATACAGGTATAGAAGTAGAAGAGGATATAAAGGACATTTCGGAAAACGAAATTTTGAAATCATTCGAGTCCTCTATTGAATACAGTGGTAATAGGTACAAAGTAGGGCTTCCTTGGAAATCAGAAATGAAACATTTGTTGGATGCCAATAGGTCAGTGGCTTTAAATAGACATAGTAAATTTGTTAAAAAGTTTAATAAGGATAAATTGCTCTTTAAGGATTACAAGAAAATAATAGATGATTATGCAAAAGATAATATTATTGAATCTATGATTTGAAACCCCTAAATTACAAGGATCTCTCCACACTTTTTATCTTCCCCATACTTGTGTTAAACGTTTAGATAAAACCACTACGAAAATTCGTATTGTATTTGACGGTTCTAGCCACGGAGAAAATCAATTATCACTTAATGATTGCTTAAACAGTGGTGTTAACTTAAATCCAGATTTGTTAGAACTCATTTTAAAATTCAGAGCAAATCCCATAGCATATACTGAGAAGGCTTTCCTTCAGATAGAGATGTAGCACGATTTTTCTGGACAGAGAATCTTAATGATTATGACCCTAAAAACCTACAAGTGTATCGGTTAACCCGAGTTTTATTTGGTCTAACATTAAGTCCCTTTATGTTAGCTGCAACTATTAGACATCATCTCAAAAAATATAAAGATAAATTTCCTGATACTGCAAAGATAGTAGAAAGTTCCCTGTATGTAGATGACTTTATTAGTGGTCAGGAAAATGTAGATAAGGTGTTACAAACTTCATTGGAAAGTATAGAAATTTTTAAGGAAGCAGGAATGTGTGTCGCTTAGAAAATGGCATACAAATAGTAAAGAATTAGAGAGATTCTGGATTGAAAATAAAGTGCCTGATGAGGAATTTAATTGTATTTCGGATGAGGAAGTTGTTCCGTTGAAGGTTTTAGGAATTTGCTGGGATAAGGAGGATAAATTTTATTTTGATGTATCAAAATTGGTTGAATTCTTATCAAATTATTGTTTTAAAAGATTTGTATTACAGGCCATTGCGCGAATATTTGACCCTGTAGGATTCCTAAGTCCTGTTGTCATAAGAATGAAAATTCTACTTCAAGATATTTGGACCTCAGGTATAGATTGGGATGAGGAGTTACCTTGTAGCTTAAAATCAAAATGGATTGAATTATGTAGTGAAAAATTCCAGAATTAAAATCTATTTACATTCCTAGGTATTATTTGTGGAATATGAAGAATGAGGTTGAAAGTGTAGCACTTCACAGCTTCTCAGATAGTTTAAAACGAGGGTATGGTTGTGTGTAATTTATTAACGGATAGTTTGTAAGAAAAAATGGCACTATAGGAACAAGTTTCGTCGCTTCGAAAAGTAGGGTGTCGCCTTTAAAAGCTGTGTCGTTACCTAGGCTTGAGTTGTTGTGAGCATTGTTATCAGTTAGATTACCTTCAAGGATTGCTAAGATTTTTAAGTATGAATGTGGTATTCATTATTGGACTGATCCTACCATAGTTTACTGTTGGGTTAGGAGCCGGCCAGATAGATTTAAGCCCTTTGTTAAGAATAGAGTTGAGGAAATCCAAAAACTATTTACCCCCCAGTGATTGGCATCACTGCCCAGGAAAAGATAACCCTGCAGACTTTCTCACTAGAGGTTTGTCTGTAAAAAACCTAAAGAAGTGTGATGCTTGGTGGAATGGGCCACATTGGCTCCACCAACCTGAAGAAAATTGGCCATAAAGTGAAGTTGAAGGCGTCGAAGAAAAGAACTTAGAGTTGAGAAGGAAATCTGAAAAGACAATCCAAAATCAGAGCATTTTAGAGCCAAACGATCACGTGCTAGACCTAAAAAAGTACAGAAGTTTGAATAAGGTGTTAAGAGTAACAGCCTGGATTTTACGATTTTTGACCAACAGCAGACGTAATAATATAAAGGATAGCTCTCTCTCTCTCTCTTCATGCAAATGAGAGAACAAGCTGAGCTCTATTGGATAAAGGAAACACAACATGAATTTTATTCTTTGGAAATTTTAGCTCTTAAAAAACAACAGCCAATAAGGCATGATTCAAAAATTAGAAGTTTAGTTCCCATTTTAGACTTCCAGGATATTTTAAGAATATCCACTAGATTAGAAGAAGCAGATTTAGTGATAGGAGAAAAACAGCCCATTCTCTTACCAGCGAAATCTAAGTTTATACTGAATTGCTTGTTATGAGGGAACATATCACCGTATTTCACTCGGGTGTTTCCGCAACCTTGACACAAATAAGAAGAAAATTTTGGATACCTAAACCTCGACAACTAGTTAAAAGAATTATAAAAAACTGTGTTGTATGTCGTAAATATGCTGCTAAACCAGCTAATCAAATGACAGCACAGCTACCTAGAGATAGAATTGTAGAGTCACCCCCCCCCCTTTGAAATCACAGGCATTGACTTTGCCGGACCGATTTTCGTGAAGGACGACAAAAAAAAAACGTACATTGCATTGTTCACTTGCTCGGTCACAAGAGCCGTGCACTTGGAACTCGTATCTGCAATGACAATAAAATGCTTTACACTTGCCTTACGGCGATTTTTCTCTAGAAGAGGAAATTGCAAGGTGATTTACTCAGACAATTTTAGTACATTTAAACAGCTCAGGGAGGTGAATCATCTTGCCAACATTTTAAAAGATAATGAATTGCAGGAATTTATTGCAAATAAGAGTTCAATGGAAGTTTATACCCGATAGAGTCCCATGGTGGGGAGGTTTTTACAAGTACGAACGGATGGTGAAAACCATTAAGGAGCCTTTGAGAAAGATCTTGGGAAGATCACTTAGTTTTGAGGAGCTTACGACAGTATTGGCCGAAATCGAGAATATTGTCAACCTGCGTCCGTTGACTTATGTGAGAGATGACAAAGACGATCCAGAGCCATTAACACCAGCTCACTTTTTGTACTTTGGTCGAAATGACTTTGATTATCCTATGCAATTTGCAGAGCTTTTCGATAAAACAATCTCCAAAGAGACATTACGACGAAGAAAACTTTATCAAACTGTGCTTTTGAGACAATTGTGGACTAAGTGGAAAGAACAGTATCTCCTGCAACTGCGAACTGCTCACAAATTTAAAGTACCAAACGTCCGTGAAAATTTAAAATCAGGTGATGTTGTACTTGTGGAAGGTACGACCAAATCCAAACTGTTGTGGCAGTTGGGAAAAATTCAAGAAGTATTAATAGGACGTGACAACAATGTAAGAGCATGCATTGTTAAAACATCACAAGGAGTTTTCCGAAGACCCATACAGATGCTGTATCCTTTGGAACTTAATTATGCATAAAATTTAGTATTTTTCATGTTAAACTTTAGTATTATGTGTGTTAAATTTTAGTAATTTTCAATTTCAGTAGTTTTTCATTTGAATTTATTGCATTTCATGATATTAAGCTGTATTCCATGTTGAATTGAAAAGTTATATATATTTTCAAGGATTATAATTTAATCATTGATTTGATATTTTTAAATAATTTGATAACTGTATAATTGTGTTGTATTTCTATAATTAATATTGAATATATAACTGTATTTTTAGCAATTTCATATTTGTGTTACAGCTAGTTGAAATTTGTAATTGATTCATTTTTATATTGTGATTATAATTAATAATTTGTTTACTGTATGTATATTTGATATTAAGGTTAGTGTGAATTAAATAATTTGCAATGTCTAATTAGTGGATGAACATTCTGTTCATCGGTGGGGAGTGTAGCGAAAAGCCCTATAGATGGCGCTCCCACTTTCTCTGTATGTGTAAAATGTGTTTTTGTTTCGCTTCCGAGTCAGTTCTGACCTAGTTTTGCTATGATGTTTGCTTCGTTTTTTAGTAGTTGATAGTATTTAGAATAAATAGGCAGAACTCACTAGACTTTGTAAATATGTATATAGATGTCATTAAAAGCATAAAAACTATCTGGCTGGTCATCAATTTAGTTAGTAGAATTTATTTGTAGTTAGTTAGAGCATTCTACCACTGAACAATAGTTAGTAAGATGCGCTTTAGTTACCTCGCGCACAACGAAGTGCACGAAATATTGAATGAGTTTTAGAGACGTTTGTTAACAGAATTTGATGGTCAGCTCTACCAGGGGCATTCGTTAATTGGCGCCCAATGTGCTTTTCTAAATCAGGAGTTGCAAATTTGGATGAAATGTTATTCCTCCGTACAAAAAGGTGGGGCTATAATTCGTGTTTTCAATAAAGATAATAGGATATTAATGTATAAAGACTTCATTGGTGTCTCCCACAGCATTGTTAGTTGGATATCCTCATTTTTGATAAGAAGGATTTCTTATTCCAATTACATAAAAGATTTACAAGTTTCGAATTATTTAAAGGAGGATTATATACAGAGGCGAATTAAGGTAGTTGGAGGACCGTGGCGCTAAAAAGTTTGAGGCCCATGGGCTCAAGAATTAAAACTAAAATAGCGAAAAGTCTCTTATACTTTAAATTCACAAAATAAAATGTATTGCTAATAATAAAACTCAACGGCCAAAGAAAAATCTTAACTGAATTTTAAAAAAAATTACAAATCTTATTGAGCTTACTGTTTTGCTATATACAACTTGATTTCTCTTTGGCAAATGCATATAAATTATTTTTAACATATTTATTTTGTCCAAAACATTTTGTTCTGCATATAATATGGTCATACTGTTCAATTTGACTTTTCTCCCATAGTACTTCTTAAATTATTCTTAACACATTTTAAAACTGAAAAAGATCTTTCACTTGATACATTCGATATCGGTATTGTTAAAACTATTTTTAAAAGTATTCCTACATTAGGATTTCTCTTGTAAATTGATAAATTTCTAGAGGGGGTTTTCATTGTATCTTTGTTTTCTTTTCATTTCTTGTTCCAATTCATATAGTCAAAATTAAACGATTCAATATTGTCTTTGTAAGTTTCCTTTAATTTTTGTGTATCTTTCTTTTTAATTTCAGGTTATAATCTCCCGTCAAAAGTACATTAAAGTGTTCTATAACAGTTTGATAAATCTCAGCTCTTCGGAATAGTTCTGCTCTTGCCATATTGCATATGACATCAAATAAATTCACTATGAAATTTTCCCTTCTTTCAAAAACTCATAACTGATTTCTTTACTTTCACCAAAAATAATTTTTTTCTTTTACTGCCGGCGAGCTTGATCAGCTTCCTCTTCAAACGAGAGCTCTGATAAATCAGTTTTTGTTCCATCTTTCCAAATTCATTTCTGAAATTTTGAATATAATTTTCTAGAGATTTTAGCAAGCTTGACCCTTTTATTTATATTCACACTCCTTTTATTGTAATGATTTGCTAGTAGCATTTATTTCCTGGAGTATGGTATTCCCAATCATGGTCATTAGACAAGTTTCATATTTCTCCATCTGTTTCAAAAGGGAAGAAACCTCCAGTATGGTGGGTTTTTTTCCTCTTTTGTATCATGTATTTCAGCCAAGATCACTTATTAATTTTTATCTTGCAATAAGGCCTATATTCAACTAACTTGAAATAGTTTGCTTTGAACTAGAAATATCTTTTATCACGTTACAGTGAGTGAGAGAATATTAACGTCGTACTGATTAGCAACACGAGGGCTTTTGGCGACGGTCCGCGTAATTTTGAACCATGGTCAAGTGACGCAGACGACACCTGAGCTGGCACCCCCCTCTCCTAACTACCACACCACACCAACGGGAGGACGCTTTAGCTCTCGACAGATTTAACGTGCATCTCTCCTCTACACGGCGGGTCTTCAGTGGTACTAGGATGAAACTCATGATATGCTAGCCATGATCCGATGCCTAGACCACTCGGCCACTTTTTCACGTAACACTTCATTTTATTTCATTAGTAAAATACACTGATGGAAATAAAAATCCCATCACAAAGGATTTGTGCTATATCGACGAAATTTGGTAGGCGTGTTTATACATCTGAAGGATGACTGATTCAGATTCAGGGGCGTAGCTACCACCGTATCAGATGTATCATTGATACGGGGCCCCAACACGTGTAACTACAGTTCTACTAACAGGGTTCTTATATCTAAAAAAAAGGCCCAGAAAGAATTTTGATACAGGGCTCACTCAGAACTAGCTACGTCAGTGTTCAAATTTCTCGTTAGGCGCATAAATGTGGTGCCAGTTGCAACAGGTGGAGGATGTGAATCAAGTGTACTTTAAATACGCACTATAAAGTTCGTGAGTGTTATTTATCGTTGAATATTTGACGTAGGGAGTTGATATTAGTCCAAAATTTTAAGATGAAGACCTTATCAACAGTTCTTTGAATTTAAACGAGGTAGTATAATAGAGCTAAAAAAGATGAATTTTCTTTCCACGATATTACAGAAATACTTGAAAGGAATGTATCCAATATGCATGATTTTTGGCCACAGTGGTCCAGAGAAAACACTATCTCAAGAAAACTATGGTTCAACCACGTACGGATCACCACTGACAGAGAAGACCGCAGTATTCAACGCACAGCTGGCGAACGTAATGCATCTACAGCAGAAATTAGTTTATTCCGCCAACAGAGTGAACAGTAACAAATCAATAGTATGAAAAATAGCTCCCTTCCAGACGCCCTGTAGCGTTCAGACAAGTAGTTCTAAATCATTGACATCTGTGATTTCACGCTAGAGATCATTGGAGAGTGGAGTGGCAAATGTTGTGTTCTCCGATTAATGCTGTTTCTAGCTTGGTGCCAGAGATGCAGTGGCGTAACGGAGAATAGATGGGACCTCCTACAAAGTCTGGTTTTGGGCCCCAAGCCATAATTGATGTCAGTCAGGCTTTGGGACCTTTGAATTCTGGCACCCCTCCTTGCGATGCGGAGGTTGAGGGATGTATGTTACGCCACAGCAGTTATGCCTGTATATTGATTAGAAACCAGGTCAACACCTGCAAATAATTTTATTGCCACAAAGATACACTGGGCCTGCGCTTACAGAAAGGTGGTCTAGCACTAGCAATTTTCTTTGATTATAGAACTCTCGAGGTTAATTCACACATCCTAACAGCAAACTTGTACGTCAATCTGGCTATTCAAACTGTTGTAATGCGATTTATAAATATCATTCAAGGGGTGTTTTTGAATTGGATAACGTGCTTCCTCATTCCCTGTTGTATTCCATCATGCTCTATAGGGTATAAACATGTTACGTTGGCGTGCTAGATCACCAGATCTTTCTCCAATCGGCTATGAATGGGACATCATTGGATGACAATGACAGCTTCATCCACAACCAGAATTAAACATTAGTCGACAATATTTTTTTTTCTTGGTGTTAGGATTTTTTCCGTCAGTGTAAAATGTACCCGAGAGTAATTAAGCCCGTCTGTGGACTAAAAACGAACTTGTTCATTTGTTCGAAATAAAATTTGGGCAAAAAGAAAAAAACGCATGTGAAAAATTCATATACTGATTTTTTTGCAACAATACAGATATACCGAAAAAAAGATGGCTGGGGCTGCTATACGACTGAAATACGAGCTGCAATATCAGTCCAAGATTTTTGTGTTGCATGTTGTATTTATAAATGGAATCTTTCTAGCTCGAGGCCCCTGGCGGCCGCCAGGTCCGCCACCCACTTAATTCGCCTCTGATTATTTAAGGTTACGTGAAGACTAGAGAAAACCTGGATATTCAAGGCCACAAATTTATCGTTTAATGTATTAATTTTTCGCAATAATATATTCGCAATGAGGGAACGCAAAAACAACAGAATGGATTTTAATGAAACTTTACAATATAGCTAATACATCAGAATAACACATAGGCTATAATTTATAAGGATTATAAATTATAGCCTAATTATGCCACTTATATTGTAAAGTGTCCAAAATATGACGATAGATGTCAAGTAGGAAAAATTCTGCCTTCTGCAAGCTATATTTTGGCGTGAGCTGTAAAAACCATTAGTTATACGTATATAATCTATATATAAATGGATTTGTGTCTGTCTGTCCTCGATAGATTCAAAAACCATACATCCAATCGCCGTGAAAATTTGGAAAATTATTAGGTATATCCCCGAGAAGGTTTTTGAAAACTTTTTTTAAAATCAGAGTTGGGGTTCTAGGTGCTCCCGAACAAATAATCCAAAACTATATATAAGGAGAAAAGCGACTATCCGACTGACTAATCACGATATCTCCGGAATTATTCAACCTACAGACTTGAAATTTGGTAGACATGTCCCTTTCAGGGAGTAGAGATCCACTAAGAACGGATTTTTTGCGAAATTCGAACCGAAGGGGCGTTATAAATAATTGTTTCCATTTTTAAACATCACTTAATAACAGTGATGCATGGAACAACTTGCATTTCATTCCTGATCATTTCAATACACTTCAATGAGTAGAAGATGAAAAAAAAAATTTTTTCCCCTTGACCTCACGAATAGTTAGCAGTGATTTTTATGTTGATGATATACTTAGCAATACACTAAATTTGGAAACAGTCATTGAGATTCAATACCAGCAAAGTGGGTGATAAAAATTGGTAGAATGTACAAATGGTGTTCTAATAGTTGCCAGTTTCTTTCACAAGTATCAACTGAGGATCAAAAATATGTTGTTGGAAATACGGTTTGCAATAACCCATTGAAATTTCACCTGATATTGTTTTTTTTGTAAAGTGAAGAAACCAGGCATTAGTTGAGTTTTTAAATGAAGAAAAAAAATGTGATTACTTTAAATAAACAATATTTCTCAAAAATATAGCAGAGTTAAAAAACAAGGAAAATAAATAAAAATGTGTCGCATAAAATTTAGAAATAATTTTAGATATTATTTTTTTTATTCTATAGTTGGTGCTGTTTGAAATATATATATATTCATATATATATATATATTTCTAATGGGTTGCGGATTGGTGTTTTACCATTTCAGATCTAGTACATTCTCGGAAGGTGGTATATCTTTTTAGTGCGACACCATATAAGTGGATACGAATCACCGCACAGGAAATTCTGATGTCCAGTTTCCTCCCTAGAGGGAGGAGAAAGCTCTGACGATGCGAATCTGTACTAGAATTTAATTTTACCAAGAGTACCCAAGCCAAACAGACACCCTAGGAATTTTTTACATGCCATATAATCACACAACATGGTCACTGTCGATTTTCTGCATCATGAAAATCCACCGACTTGGGTCGCGGTCGAACCCTCAACAACCTTAGGTGCAGAGGGCAAGTGGCAAATCAACCACGCCACGCAGCCGGCTGTTTGAAAAATATCGTACAGTATATTTCAATAAGCTGATGTTGATAGACCTTTTGGTAATATAAAAATATTTCAAATGCCAAAATCCATTGGAATTGGGAGAACTTAACAGACATTTGCTCTTACTTCAAAATAACAGTAACAAATTTAACATTGTAAAAACTTCTGACTACATTATCACAAAAGAAGAGCATTACTATGCAATATTACAGAGGAAACATATTAACAATTTGCATACAACTAACTAAAATTTATATAATTTAAACAAATACAAATGCATCAATTTTTTTCCATTATTGAAAAGGATGTATTATAAGAAAAGCTTAAACTGTGTCACTCATACAAGATCTTATATTTACTATGATGTCATTTTATACATTTCAGATTATTTTTATGTACAAATACACACATAAAAAGCTCATAATTCTCTTTACAGCAATACCTGTGATTTGGAATAGGAAATATAAGGATGTTTTTTTTTTATGACACTGAAAATTCAAGGTAACTGAAGAATTTCAAAGTGGAAACAATACATGATCATGGAAGCAAGAACAGAACCAAAATGTTATCATTCTCATGAAAAAAATACAGGGTTCCAGCAGTTTTCCTAATTACAGGCACCTCCTTAATGGAAACAAGGGAGAATTGGTATAAATTAAATATTTAAAGGTATTATTCATGGAGTAAAATATATTCATTTAATTTTATACCTTATGTTCTTCATTATAACTCTCCAAAGAAAATTGATACATATTAAGTTGCTTTAAGAATTCCAGGAGAAAGGGTATAAACGTTTTCTCCATTTCTTAAAAATTTTTAAGACTTTCTTATATTTTTACACTTCAAGGTTGTTTTGTATAAGTAATTTGTGTTTATAGCAAAATAAATTCAAGTCCAAATAATGCAATTTAATCATGATGATATGCATTTAAGCTTTTAATATGTATAGAAATTCACCTTAATGAAGCTACATGAAACAAAGAATTGTTTTATGACTTTAAAATTAATTTTCAAAACAAAACACCAAAAGAAACTTTTTCAATGTAAAGTTTAAATAATTTTAATTACAAGCAAATGCTAATAATAAAGAACACCTCATTTCTCCATACATTTATATATATATGAAGATTCTTTTATTCATACATAGATTTTTATTAAATATTTTTAGCCAAAACAGTAATGCATAGGAACTATTTCAGTTTCAGAAATATATAACAAAAATAGCAATTCTGATAACATTAAAAATTTTTTAAAACTAGAATACAAGCATTATCAAATATTTATCAAGTTGCACAGCAGTTATCTTTATGACTCTAAATAGTTTTTTAAACAGATAGCAATACAAATTTTATCTGAATTACATCAGTAAGAGAATTTTTTTTAACAACTTTTCATTTTCTAAAACATTTATATAGTAATTTATGACTAATTCCATTTTTATATTTATCACATCAATAAATATATTATTCTTTTTCCTATCACGGTTCAGCTTGTTTTCAAATGAGCATTTTGCAGAGATTTCTTTATACTTATTACAGATAACTCAATTATAGCACATAATTCTTTATTTTATCTTCCACACAATGAACATAATCTTGATAACATGAAAAACAACTTATTTTATTATCTCAAAAAGATAAATATGAGCAGCAGCATTTTTTAAAGGTTATTCAATTTCAATCGCCTAAAAAATCCTGTTTAGTAATGAATTTTTTTCAATATAAAACAATAATGAATCTTCTTTCCCCCAAGATAGTATCATTACAATGCTTTTTCTAATTCCAAGTTCTTATCTGTATTTTCTTCAGATATTTTTTGTTCATTTATGCTTAATGAGTCCCCCAATTCATCCATAGTCCCATTCATTCTGTTTTCCCCTGTTAACTTTTCTTGATCTATTTGATCATTTTTGTTCCAATTGGTCTTAGTTTCATTTCCATTGTAGCTTTCATTTAATATATTTTCCCTTTCATTTAATTTTGATTCTTTTGAAAGAAGACTTAATCTTCTTGATTCTAACCAGCATTCCTTTTCTTGCAATTTCTTAGCTCTGTTAGCCAAATTGCATTCCCAATTGGCAATTTCAATTTTCTTGTCATCCATTCTTCGATAACTTTCATCCAATTGATGCTTTTTGAAACGCAAAAAGCTTTGCAAAATTGCCATCTTTTGTTGCTCTTGCTTTATTGAATACATTTTCTCTCTCAACAACTTAATATTCATTTTCAGTTGATCTTCAAAATTCAAGCAATTATCTTGAATTGGCAAAGTTTTATTTCTTTCACAACTGAATTGGCTTGAACAGTTACTAGATTCACTTGTATCTGCAAGAATATGAATGATGAAACACATTAAATTACTTTATTCTCGTTTGAAAACTATTTAAAAGTTTCTAACATATTAAAATCTGATTATAAAAGAATGGTGAATCTAAAACATAGATTTAGTTGCAGAAAGCAAGAAAAAGACAAGTATTGGCAGATGAGGAACATCTTTGTTTACCAAAGATAATAAATCCCAAGTGAGGAAAAAAAGACAAGGCAAATATTTCTGGATTGTAAATTTCACATTTACCCAAAGGAGAGAATAAGGAATTGTCCCTGATTTAAAAGAAAAACCAAACAAGATTCATATAATCATGTTCAGTTTTCCTCCTTAAAGAAGAACAAATTCCAAAAATAATTCTTTTGTGATATGGCAAAAATGCTGTCAATTAACTCTTTCCCCTGATATGTCACACTGGAGATGGCATTACAAATTTGTTATAGAACTCCTTTAGCATGCTGGAAATATCAATACTAATTTACTCTTAAAAACAATGCAGATGGAAATATTAAATAACTGTAAAACACTATGTGGTTTATTTTTAGATCTCATTCAGTAATAATTTGACAAGCTTTGTTAATTTATCAGTACAGCTAGCAGTTACAAACTGTGGACAGAATTTTTCTTTGTTTGTTTAATTTAATACATATGTACACTAATTTCTTGATCCAAAGTGGATTATGAAAACATGCATGTTTATGGGGGTGAAATCAAATTGAATAAAATAGATGTGCAAAATATCATGATGGTGTGTGGTACAAACGACTAATTTGTGCTTCATGTATAGATTAGTTTTTTTTCTTATTGCAAAATTTCTGACAAGCACACAAAAAAAAATTGTAAATACCTATCAACAACCGATTTGGAGAAACAACTTGATGAAAAAAATATTTTAGTACCTCATCCTGAATAATAATAAAAATGATTGTATGGTCTACTCAAACAGAAAAACTAAGGACAGAAAGAAAATAATGATTTGATTTGATTTTTTATTAGCTTTTCACTCCAAAGAAATGCAAGGCCTACGGTGATAGACCTCGTAATTTTGAACTTCGGTCAATAGACTAGGATGATTCCAGAGCTGGCACCCCACTCTCCAAATTTCCACACAATACCATTGCAAGGAATTTGAGCCATGATAGATTTAAGTGTATCAGCCCTTCTATATGGTGGGTCTTCAGTAACACCAGGACATGAACTCAAGACTCACAAGCTCAGGACCTTAACCATTGGGTTACTGTGGCCCCAAGGAGGATAACATTTTATTTTTGTGAAACACATGAAAGACATACTTTTTTCCATATCAGAAATTTTTTTAAGAATTACTATGTTGTAAAAGATTATAAAAATACAATTTTATGATTATGATACATAAATTAAATCTAAACTGCTGAACTCTAAACCAATGTAAATTATTTCAATCCATTTCCCTAAAAATAAATACAAGTTTATACCCAACAAAATTGGAAATAAATTGTGTGCAAAGGGTTAATCTTTAAACAATTCTCAAATATAAGTACTTTGATCCAAAACAAATACCTATTTTTAAAGTTCAAAAAAATATTTCTTGTTTATACTCTTCCATAATTTTTTTAAGAATATAATTCTTTGAATGTTTGCTGCTTTTTAAGATTTTTATGTTTTAAAATAACTATTAATATGATTTTTAAAAAGTTACAATGAATACATATTTTAAATTCAAGGCAGTACTTTTTTATTTAAAACATATGTAAATGTTTTACAAGGTATTTTACAGTTAAAAAAGATAAATATGTAACATTAATGAAAGATGGGAGAAAAAATAAAAACTGAAAAAAAATTGCTTAGAGGAAACATTGTCTTAATATTACATGTTATTCAGGTTAAGTTTGGCTATATTGAGGAAAATTAAAAAACTTGTTTTAGTTTTCTTACTTATTCAATTTCTAACCAATAAACTTTTATCCAGCATTTTCAAAATTTATATTCAGTCAAAATAGTATTTTTTATATATGTTTAGTTTTTTCCAAAATTTTATTGTTAACTGTCAAGAAATTTTGATTAATTTACACGATATAGTTTTCCATTAGGTAAATTAAAGCTAGATATTGTTGAAATATAAAATCTTGTTACATTAACTGTTTTTGCTTTATACTTTTTTTTAAAAAAAAGTTACCTTAATTTTTATAATAGGGGAAATATTGTTTTTATTGTTATAGCAAAATTAATATAATAGTTTCATTAAAAAACCCTCCAATTTTTATTTTCAAAAAAAGTTTTAAGTTTTCAAAAAAATTAAAAGTTTTTAGTATATTTCTTTAAAAAAAAAATGCAATATTTTATGAAACAGTACCCAACTTTTTGGTATATCTGATTATTCATTTTGAGAATTGTAGTGACATTTAAATTAAACTTAAAATCATATAATTGCAATGCAACTATTATGAAAATTTTATCTAGGCAGAGTAATTAAATTTTGATTACCAGGCAAGGAATATGCTGAGAAAACAGTTTAAGAATCATTGGTCTCAGCACTAAACAAATAGTCTCTCATCTATTAATATAAAACACTATTCCAAATTACAATGGAGAACTCTTTATTGGTAAAATAAAACAAATACTAACATTCAATAATATTCAGTGAAATATTTTCAAATACCTTTTAAGGTTTCCTTATAGTTTTTATCATGAACAGTCACATTTTGCATCTCATCTTCCAAAGATTGAGATGAACAAGGAAAATCATCATCACTGGGAACAATTTTTTCACTGTCATTGTTCATTTCAATGAAATTGCACTCCTCACTATCAACTGACAGCTCATTTATTCCAGCATTCACTGATCCCCTTTTAGTTTCACAGTCCTGATCTGTTTCTTCCTGAAAATTAAATAAAAAATAAAATTAAAATTTTTAAATAATTCTAAATGAGATAATTATTTATAAAGCGTACTAAAATTTTAATTTAGAGAACACAGTTTTTTTAGATGAAAATATTTTTTTTTATCTGAAAAGAAAGGACACTCAAATTGAATATCTCAAGGTTTAGTTTTAAAACTCTTAGAGAGAACTAAAAATCAAAATTTACATAATATATAAAAGTATAGTTTAGCTCTTTTCCTCCCTTTTAAAGCAGTAAGCTTTAAATAAATCCAAAAACCTGAAAAACAGTTTCACTAAATTAAAAAAAAAGGTTTGTAAAAGTTTAAGGTTTATTCTATTATTATCAGTAACTGTTTATAGAACTGGTTTTATTATAGTTATACGAATAAATTATTGAAATATAAAAAAAATGTTGACTGTTAGACTATCAAAACTGAAAGTCAATCTTATATCAGATACATCTTAAACACAATAGAAATCCATGTTATTAAATACCTTTTATCTCAAAAGAATATATCTCCAATATAACTTTAGATAAGTTTAAGATAAACTAGATTTTTTTTTTTTGCTTTAATGTTAAGTTGTGCAATGAATAATTCAATTTATAGCTTGATCTCACTCATTTAATTTGTTTCTTGATATCAAAGTTTTTTTTAATACAAATAATCAATTGTATAAATTGCTTGAGTAAAGAAAAGCAAAATAAAAAATTATTTAACGTAACTTCATAAACATTTTAATCTAAAAAGGAAATGTTTGTAAATATTTCTTATTTCTGGAAATTAATTTTTTAATTAATACTAAAATAGAAAAATAATTTTTCATGTAGGATGCTATTTATCATTTTTGTTTTTTAAAATTGTTCCATTTAATTTTTTTAAAAAAAATATATTCATATAAATACACTGAAATATCATAAGCATATACTTTTTTCGGTTTGTTTATTAATGCAATTTTTTCTTTTTATCAAATAGAATATTTTATAAATTCTACTGCTGTGACATATTTATCAATCAAGATGGCAAAGCTAGTTAAAACATAAAATAAAAATAATTTATCAAATAAAATATAAATGCACACAAGCATCACTAATTTATATAGAAGCAACTTCTATGTTTTTTCATCCAAGAAGTTTATAAAATGTACACATTTTTTAAAGTTATTGATTTACTTTATGTGAATGCCTCCTCTCTCCTTCCAGAATGATTATAAAGTTTGAAAAAGTTTCTTAAAATTCTGAATTAAAAGCTAGCAAGATAAAGAGAAGTTTGATATACATTAAATATTGCAAAATTATTTTTTTAATAATTTTTGATATTTTAAAACATGTTTAATGCTTATCATACTATATAGTGGAGATACAAATCATATGATAGAAAAACTAATAACAGAAACTACTCACAGAAAGAATGCTTTCTTGTGATGTTGTTGAATTTTCACATATACCATCTAATATATTTTTTCCATTTTTGGGATCTATTATTGGTAATGGTTTTTTCTTGCTTTTAGAAAGCCCTTCAAAACTTAGCTTTGATGATGCATCTAAAAAGTAAGATAAAATTATTCAATAACTTTAGGAATTGCAATATGTATATCCAAATATACTTAAATTGATATCATTCTTAAAGACATTCACCCTGAGTAAAACTTTTTTTGAAAGTGTAAAGAAAAATTCATGCAAATAAAATGAATAACAATGAATAGTGAAAATAAACGTGAATTGGTGAGCAAGAGTCAAAGCCAATCCATTAGTAAATTTGAAGCAAGCTCTCTCTCTTCTCAAAATCCAGGTCATGAAAATATCATACCAGGCCTGAACTTTAATCTATGTACAATAAATTTAAAAATCAAACTTTCTGAAATAAAATCACTTACCCTTTTCAGATTGATGACTTTGACAGTTCCATAATTCTTCTGAAAAAGAGCCACTTTGCTTTGACCATGGAACCTATAAATTTTTAGATAAATTATATCTAAAAAAGTTATTTACACCATTAATATTTAAGAATAAGCAAATGTATGTTTATCTGCCTATTATGTGTATCTGAAATGTATGTATATCTGAATGCAGAAACACATCAAAAGTACCAAATGATTGGAAATGATCCAAGGAATCCATTTTGATCATTTAAAAACTGAAATTACAATTAGTAAAAAAATATTAATCAAAAACACCAAAATGAATAATTGGTTTTCCCATTTAATGCTATGGCCCCATGAATGGACAGTACCTAACGATATGCTCTAAATTGACGGATTAAGAATATATCCCCTTTTGATCTTTCACATCTATTTTGGACAGCAAGACAGCTGATGGCCGAGTGGCCCTGGCTGCGCATAGGATAAAAAGAAATAATACCATGTATAATGCAGAGAGTACAAAGGACAGCAGGGAAAAGATTTCCGTTATTTTTAAAACTACTATTGTCTTCTCTTTATTAAAATCAGACAATAATTTCCCAATCAAATAGACCATTTTACCAGGACAAGATTTTTTTTAAAAACAAAATAACAAATTTTTGTATTTTTTAAAAATAAATATGTTTTGATTCATTTTCATGGACAGAAAGTTTGAACAGAGCCTTGCATCTCTTTCTCATCATTGTGATCAATTGAGTTTATATCCTAGAAAAGAGCGTGCTCTCTTTGACCAAGTATTTAAAAAAATTAGATTTTCAAAACCTATATTTGCATAAAACTTTTGTTATGTGTCTGGTAGCATTATCTGTGTTTGGAGAGAAAATTAAAAAATGTTCTTCTAAATTTCAAATTTAAAAAAAAAATTGTTTTTTGGCAAATAATCTTTTTTAAGACTTTATTTGTACTATTATTAATTGTATATTAAAAATCTATTTCTTCCCTACATTTTTTTGGGTTAAAAGCTATCATCAGAGGCGGCGTAAGGCGTGGGCCACTGCCCACGACCTCGCGGTGCATAGGGCCTCGCACTTCAAAGCCGAAATAAATTAAATGAAAAGTAAGCAAAATCCAAAAGTGCACGCTACAGGGTTTTAATTAGAAAATTTTCAATATCTCTTTTTCGCCATAAGATAGCAAAAAATTGATATATCAACTTTTTTTTAAAAAAAAAGATATTCTATTTATTGGTGCATGAAAACATATGAATAAATAATTCTTGAAAATATTGTTTTCTATTTATATTTGTTAAAAATTTCTCAACTTTGTAGTTTCCACTCATCCGTTCGTATTTAGTCTGGCAACATTAGCTGGAGTTAAGCTGCTATCGCGTGGGGAGTTCCCGGTCAAAGACGGGGCATAGCTCAGGACTTCCCATCATTAGAAAGCCAATTAAAGCATCGCATGCAGACACAATCTCGCTTCATGTTTTTATATCATATTATAAATTTTAAAAGTATTTGATGGGAGAATAAATAATAATGGTACTGGACATTTTTCATAATTTATCAATCATGTCAGGCTTAGGCACTAAGAGAGATAGGGAGAAAATGGGAATCTGGTGCCGCAAAAAGGAAAAGAAAAGCGGAAAGAGTAGTATCCAACCAAGTTTAAAGTTTAGGTATGATGAAATGTCTCGGTCAGACTGAATCTGGCAGTACAGAATCAAATTAATCGGTTCCTTCGACTTCTCAACAACATCTATCCGCATCCGAGTCTCCGTTGAATTTGGAAGTCACTCCAGATGCACCGATTATTGATACAGAACGATGAAAATCGGAAATAGAAATAGGATCAAAATTTTGCCAATCATAATGTGATTTCTGTGTTCACATTGAGTAACATAAGTCACAACCAAGAAGAAGAGATTGAGATTAGTTCTTCGCCTGTGAATAGAGATGCCAGTGACGTAGTGAAACAAGCATTTTCCAGTTTCGACCCGGGATTGTGTACGTTTCCCATGACAGATGCTCACCGGTCATGATGTAATTCAAAGCTGCCCCACCCAGCAGTTAAGGGGACACAGTAAGAGATTCTATTGACAAAAATCGGTCAAAAAATCAAATCTAATTTTTTTAGCTTAAATTATTAAATTTGAAAGCTCTAAACTTTAAAAAAATGCAGAATTATAATAGTTTTTACTTTCGTTTTTATTCACATCCCTATGGCAAATCAAAACTTTAAGCTTACGTATATCAGAAAGATAAAATAACTAGTTTGCCTTCATTTAAAATGCTAAGGCTTTTTTTTATATTGTGCCTAATGCTTTGAATTTTTTTTACCTATTGCTAAGAATACATGTAACAAAAGTAGGTATGCATTTTTGAATCAAAGCAATACTTATTTTTTAAAAAAATAATTGAACTCAGAATTTATACATTTTTTAAGGAATTTTCAATAAGCATTCATAAAAAGAAGTATTGTACAAATACCATTAATGTTACCGCAAAACCCATACCAACTTTGTTATACATAGCTTGACGTACTTGTAAATCAAGTCTGATGCGTGTACATAAATTTTAATTTTAGCATTTTAAAATCATTTCATAAATTTAAGTTTTTTCCTTAATCATTAAATGGCTAGCTTTTTATGAAATTTTGATTTCAAAATTTGTTTTACATAATATGCACACATAGGAGGCAACCAAAAATTTTTTGAAAATCCTTAAATTAAAATTTTTTGGCACAAATCATACCATGTCCCCAAAAATAACAGTTGTTTCTAATGCCACCTGTCTGATGTAGTCAGATAGAAGCCCACGAAATTCATCATGGCATCGGGCTATATTGTACGCCTGTCGTTAGCCGTAGCTTTGAGCACCATGCAGGTGACAGTACGATTTGGCTCGGTTCCACCCCAATTTTGAGGGTGAACACCCTGGGAGTGGTCAGGGGCTTCCCACCACTCTTCCCCTTTCACCAACCTCACGAGAGGATTTGCGGCTTGACGGCTATTTAGAGAACCCCCTTGCCGGGTAGGCACTATACATTTACAAACATACATGCCTTCACAGAGATTCGAACCCTGGCCCTAAGGCATAGCAGCCAGCGTCACTAACCACTATACCGGATGGGCGACTAAAAAAAAACAGTGATGAATATTATTCTAAAGATGATTCTGATGGTTGGTTTATTCAAGAACTAAAAATAAAGTTTTCTGTTTTCCATGCAGACTATTTGGCAATTCACAAACTCAAATGGTATAGGAAGGGTGCTGTGATGGGAAACACTTAAGTAGTATTCCACACAGATTGTGACAGATCTATATGCATCATTTTTCAATTAATCCTCTTGGGGAAACTTTGGGGCTAGCATTCACATTAATTCACAGCCTCTCAAGAAGAAACCATGATATTTAAATTAGTTTGACTATATAAAGTCTAGGTTTTGTAGATGTAAGATAGAATGAGCCGAGGAGCTGTTGCGGTGATACGTAAGTGTAGATATTAGAATATTTCATTCATAAATATAGCGCGAGTTAAGGAAGTAATTGCTAAGAGATTAAATTATTAGACTGAGGATTTAAGATAGATGAAATTAGATTTAGTTATCGTTTCATTAACGCTTGTTCTCCTTGTCTAGTTCACATAGTCGGGTTTACTTAGAGTTATACATTGAGATTAGATAGCTCGTTTTATATATCTCTCCTAGGGTTTCCTTTTGTAGTTTCCCTTGTGATTGTTTAAGTGTGTTTGAAGAGAAATAAATTAATTATTATGGAAGTTGCTGGTGATGCCTTGTTTCCCCCCACACCTTTAGGTAGGCAAGATGGTGAGAGAAGGGTGCCGAATAGGCCGAAACCCCCACAAGACAGGAGAATACTAAAGAACATATGATCTATATGTTCCAATGGATAACATTAGAGAAGGGAACAAAGCGCGAAAAAACATTAGACAGAGAAAACGAAAGGTGAATTCTTGAATCTCAAAAACTTTGGTAGAATTTGTTGAGAGATATCATAAATTTCTTAGACTATCATAATCTGGTGTTTAGAGATCTCAGAGAATCTCTCAAAACAGACAAAGACAGCAAGAATTCTAGAAATTTCATATAGACTTATTTAAATTTATATCTAGGTATGATCCTACGTTTCAGGAACACATAAAACGCATTGATAATAAATAGCTTGCCCATCATTATCTAAGCCACGATATTCAAAATTAATTGATCACAATCATGCCAAACACAGTTACCAGTGAAGTGATTAGTGGGAGAAAAGAGGCAAAATATTTTTCTTTTTTACTCGACTGCACTAGAGACTGTAGTAGAATTTAACAAATTGTCGGTTATCTTAAGATATTGTAGTACATCAACTGGAAATATAGAGGAAAACATCATCTGATTTTTTGCTGTCACTGAAACAACTGGAGAATATTTGACCAATGCAATACTGTAGGAGCTAGAAAAAAATGGTTTAGATATTGAGAACTGTCGTGGACAAGAATAAGACAATGGTATAAATATGGTAGGCATAAAAAGTGGAGTTAAGACTTGAATATTAAATATAAGTCCCAGGGCATTTTCCACACCTTGCGGCTGTCATAGCTGGAATCTGTTATTAGTAGACGCAGCTAATTCGTCAGGGGGCAACAAAAACATTTTTTGGTTTTATTCAGAAGATTTTTTTTGTTGATATTTTCAATTTCCAGCAAACGCTGGAAAATTATCAAATATAAATTAAAGCTTACTATTAAGCATTTATCAGACACATGGAAAAGCAGAATCGAGGTGGTGAAGGCTGCATTATTACTATTTGATGATGTTGTTGAAAGTGCATAGAAAACTTAAGAAACCAAACGGAACAATCCGACACACTCATCGATTGCGATTCCGTTTTAAATAAAATGTTCAGTTATGAATTTATCTTATTGTTACATATCTGGTATGAGTTATTAACACGTGTCAATACCATAAACAAATTATGGTATTGTACAAGCCCATTAACCTTTTACACGCCAATGTTCCAATATTGGAACATCAACTTTGAAATTTTCTGAAAACAATTTTATTCATATTGTTCCATAAAAATTATTTTGAAGACAAAAAGTATGGATTAATTTTTTGAAATTGAAGTATTGTTGCTAAATTAAATAGTTTCTCTGAGAAAAAATTCTAAATAATGCCTTTTTTTCTACTTTTGATCGGGCAAAATTCAAAAATTCATATAAAATTCAAAATTTAAAAAATATTTTTATTATTTGGTAAAAGTAACTAAAAATGATCATTTTAACTATAGACTGCAAGATATCATAAAGAATATCGTTATTTTTTTTACTATCGGTTTTGAAATTTCAATGTTCCAAAAATGGAACATTGGCGTGTAAAGGTATACTTTTTCACACAAGGCAGTTATTATGTTTTCAGTTCACATAAAAGTGGGAAAAGGTTTCTGAACACTAAAAACACTTATAGTATGTGTCGGAAGAAAATATTTATGACTTGACTTTCGTTTCGGCTCCCTCTCTCAACTCCCCCCGCCCCACCCCCTTCATTCATTTCTGGACAATCTCAAGTGAATTTCTCAGCTGCAGCAAAAGTAACTACCACGTGCGTTTGTTGATAGTTAGATGTAGCGTATGTCTTATTTGGAGAAGAACGTCACATAATAAGGTTTTGTATTATTTTGTGTTACATCAGTTAGTGAATATCCATTACGCTGATAAGATGACGCATTCATAGCCATTCCGGACTGTAGAAGAGGCTTTGGAATATTTTTATACACTATCAGATGAAAAGAACCTATTAATATTTGTCAATTTCCCCTAGAAGAAAGTGGGTGATTTACTGACGAGGAAAATATCGATGAAGATACTTTTCTCTCTCTGCTACCAGTAGATGTCTGTGGCAAAATTGAAATTTCTGCAAGCATATAGGATGATGAAACACCTCATGTATATCAGAAAAGCACAACAAAAAAAAATGCCTCGAGTGCGAAAAAAGATTGCTTCAGAAATGTTTTTCAAGCTATACATGGACAATAAAAATAGTTTAGGACATAAAAAAACACATACAAGAAAAACAATAATATATTTTGTCTTTATTTCTCATTTTAAAAAATTTTGGTAAATCTGTATTTTTCTAGTTTTTTTTTTTTTTTGCTTTATTATACTATAGCTTTGAGAATTTTGATATGAAGGTTATTTGTTTATTTCTTTGTCCTACTGATGTTTTCCTTTATTGTTTCTAATAAGTGATTGCAATTTTCTGAAATGTATAAATTTCTGTGTATAAATTATATTTTCAACTTAATCTGCTTTATTTTGGAATTATATTTAAAAGTTTACTTCAGATGTGCGCAAACAGGGGACACCCATCGGGGAACCTGCCCCCTCCCCCCATCGGGGTACATTTAAAAAACTCTGCAGGGAAAAAATTATAGATTTCTCTCGTTCACACGCAAACTTTTAGTTCTTTTCCCCCATTTTAATTTTAGATTTTTTTAGGCCCATTTCAATTGTTTGGCGGGTATTATGCCCCTCCCCCCTACACCGGGGGGGGATGATGAAACCCCGTTGGGAAATGTTTAATGACACCTCTTGTTAAGATACTACTTCTTAAAAATGTATATAATAACTGATTTTTGAATTTAAATGTCATTGATCGTACTTTTAAAAAACATGTGAAAAAACTTAATGGTACCCGCCAATGTTCCAATTTTGGAACATGCTAAAAATCTATAAAAAAAATTTTTTTTTTCAATTTTTCTTTTCTTTTATAGATCTTATGTTTCAATTTTAATTCGATTTTTATCAAAATTTAGTTAATGTTACCTTTCAATCATAGTGCGGCGTTTAAAAGGTTAATGCATTACTCTTGAACATTTGCGTACATTTTGTAGCTGGATCAAAGAGTATCGACAAACTGAATTCGGAAAATGCTTGTCTGACGCTTGTAAGTTTATTGGGAAAAGCAGTTATGATTTACCAAAAGATTTTAAAAATAAAAGTGTAGCCAAAAGGAAAAGAATGTTTGATTATGAAGACGGTGATCAACCTATAGCGTCTGTCAAAAGCCAGTATGAAACAGACTTTTTTAATACCATGATTGATTCTGGGATAAGTAATATGGGTTCAAGATTTATGTCTTTAAATCATTTTGAAAATTTTGGTTTTCTCTATGGCTTAAACAAGTTAAAAAACGTTCCAAAAGAGCAAATACTGAAAAACTCTCAAGATTTACACATAGTCCTTCAAGTAGGTGAGAGCAGTGGCTTACAACCATACAAATTATATGAAGAATTACAAAATATGATCCCAAATTTACCCAACACCATTACAAACGTGAAAAATCTGCTCCATTATATCACAGAGAACAATTCAAAAAACATTTCCCCAAATATTTACATTGTCTTTCAAATTTTGTGGACAATACCTGTAAGTACCGCTTCTGCTGAGGAGAGCTTTTCAAAATCAAAACTAATAAGAAATTCTCGAAGAAATACAATGCTTCAGGAAAGACTTTCAGCTTTAACAGTTTTATCTATTGAAGCAGATATAGCAGCTGAGATAAATTATGAACCAATCATTGAGGATTTCAGCAAAACTAAAAGTAGAAAACTTCTGTTTCTTTAATTTTTTACTTCTTTTTTCATTAGTGTTTAATATGCCAAAGAAATATGTGTAAAAGGTTTGGTTTTTTTTCTATATGAATGAAAATTGTTTTATTTTATAAACCCTTTTCTTACGCCACCAGAGGGCCTCACGAAATGTATCTTGCCCACATTAAGTTCTGGCCTCGCACCGCCACAGGCTATCATACTTTGTTATCAATGAGCAAAAAATTTGGAAACTAAGATTATTTTTTTACTTTAAAATTTCACACAAAATAATTTAAAACTTCATGAATCTGCAAATTATATAACTTAGCACAACTGCCACATGATCCTCTTCACCAGGAAATTATGCAAGCCTCAGCAACACTGGGATGGATATTTGAGATAAAACAAATCATCATTATTTTTGATATCTGGATTGAAAATATAGCACCAGAAAAATAAAGGAGGAGAGAATATAAGTTATAAATCTTGTCCTAACTTTAAAATTTCCTCAAAAATTTTGAAACTTCATAGGTTCCTCTGTCTTTTAAAAGCCCTAAATTTTTTTATTCATTTATGAGTAAATATTTGGCATGTGTCACATTAACTCTCTTCCAAAGAATGATATATTATTCAAGGTAGTCCATACAACACACACTGGGCTGTGTTACTAATATATATATTTTGAAAATTTTATCTGTCTTTATACCTTTATTAAAAGTTACACAAATTTAGTTTAATTCAATTCATAATATATTGAAATATAGTATACAACAAAACTTATTAATATAAGCATTCAAAATAAAAATAAAATTTAACTAATAATTGCTTATGATTTTTTCTAAAAGAAAAAAAAATATCCATTTTTTTAAAATCTTACATTTGAACAATAGACACCATCACATGAAAAGTCATATTCATAATCGGATGAGGTATGAAATGGGATTTTTCGCAAAGGATTGACATAATCTGGTATGTACAACTGACGACTTTTTGAAGAAGTCAAAGTATTACACTAGAAAAAAATTAAATACATAAATTAATAGTTTTACATGAATATGAACTTTTGATATGAAATAAATAAAAATTACAAGGTTAAGAAGCAAAAGATAATATGAACAAGCACTTCAGTCTTTGGTGCACAAAAAAGGGTGAAAAAAAAGGATGTTTAAATCAAACTGAAGTACTTTATACCTTTTTTTAGATATCAAATTCTTTTATAAGATAATTTTTTTTTATAACATCACAATATATTTATATGTTAACTGGAACATTATAACTTCTCTACTGTTTATTCCCATTCTTCCTCTTTTTGTTCAGAAATAACTCAGTAAAAATTAATCATGTATGTTTTTTTATCACATAACTAAAAATACGATTTAAACTTTTTTTCATATAGATTATTAATTTCTTGTATCTGTTAATAAAAAAATCAGTTGGAATTTAATTTCATGTATTTTTTAAAATTTTCCAAAAAATTGCAATGATTCATTTAAATAAATATTTTAAAAAACAAGAACATCATTAATTCATACTTAATTGGGGTTCTAAGTCACCCAAATTAATCAAAACAACCTATGAAATGAACCATAAAAAATACATATATAGTTAAACACTTTGTGCAGTATAAAGAACATGTATTGCTAAACAAGACAAAGCAAACTAACAAATAATTGCATAAGAAGGAATTCAATAAAAATTATACATGTAAATAATATTTTGATATTTTATTGAAAATATCCAAGTATGAAACAACACAATACATTTACTTTGCAATGGACTAAATTCATGTGACGTCATAATCACACGATAATTTTAAACCACGTGTTTTTACCCAATCAAGTTCAGAAAACACATGCGACTTCATAGTCACGATAAATGCAATTATTTATTTTCAGCAAATCAGTTCATGCACTTTGTTGTTGCCAAATTACGCTTTTCACAGAAACTTTTTTTTAAAAAAAATTAATATTTGTCACTTTATTTAAAAGTACATGTATAAAACAAGACTTTTTTTCCTTTAATTTTAAAATCTTTTTGCTGAAATTTCTTTTTATAACTCTTGAGCATCTTTACCCAACTATGCAATTTGAAACTTTACCCGAGTTTTACAAATAGAATAAAAAGTACGAGCTAGTTTACTGTCCGTTTTGTATTTAATGTAGAACACGTGTTTATATTATCATGTGGCCATCATGAATTTAAGTCCATAATGTAAAGAAAAGTAAAGATGCACATTGACATTCAGACAAAAAAAAAAGCATTTCTGAACATAGAGCATTCAACAAAAGTAACAATACAAGCTGTTATAATTCATCAGAAATTAAGAAATCATTAGTATAACAAGGATAGTAAAAAGAACACATTATGAAATAAGAGAAAGAAAAATATAGCAATTGCTTAAAAAAGAATTTAATGAAATATAAATGTAAATAATATTAATGATTCTAATGTTAGTTGAAAGGTCCTAATATATTTATCTTGAAATAATGTAAAGAAAAGTTAAAATGCCAGTTGAAAATTCAGACAAAAAAAAAAAAAGAAAAAGATTTTCATATAGAGCACTCAACAAAAAATAGCAATGCATGTTATAATTTCTACAAAAGCAAAGCATAATATAATGAGTATAATAATACCTTGTGATGTTGTCATGTGTTCTCTGCTAAGCAATGAAGACAGGAATTGTAACTGTTGACACATAACTTCTAAGATAACTTAACTTTGAAAATATAAGAAAAAATTCACTAACTGTTCAAAGTCAATTTTAGACAAAAAATGTATGGTCATGTGAATAAGGAAGTAATAAAACAGCAAAATAAATTTATAATATAAACATATATTATCATAAAAAATTGCAAAAAGGATTTACAAGAAAAAATATAACTGTAAGCTAAAGATAGCCAACCACTAAATTATGCGTTAAATCAAATTTTTAATTGTTAAGAATTGTCACTAAAAATAAGACAAAAAAAAAACATGAACTTTTTAATTAGACTCTATGGATATAAAATAAACATTTTTAAGAAACCTCAAATAACCAAGCTTGATATTAAAAACATCAAAAACTTATGGAAATGATTTCAAATACTTTTCTTACAAAATAAGGTAAAACTCTTGTATACATAAAGTGTAAATATTTTCCAAACTATGGAATATTGTTAACTATTTTTAAAAGAATGAAAAATAATAAAAAGATTAGCAAATATTCACAATCTTTATGTAATCCAAAGTAAAAATAAATAAATACATAATTTTCAAATTGAAGATGAAAAACATTCATCTAAAATTTAAAAATTGCATGAAAATTTAATTATAATAATGGAAGATTTAATATTCAAATATGAGTTGAACAATGAAAAAAAGATGCTGATACACATCAAAACTCATAATATATCACTATAGATAAAATATATACACACAGGAGGACTAGACTACCCATCCTGCTTGCAAACACCCAATATTGCTTTGGTTATATATATTGCTTAATATCGCTTTGGCCCAATATCCTTTCTAATTAACTTTGCTCACTAGATGCATTAGTTTAAATCAAATATTTATTTAAAGTTTCAAAAGAGCTGATAAACCTTGAATTATTAAAATTACTAAATACAAAACTAATGTACATTTGGTAAATAATTTTATTATGCAATTGAGGCAACTAACATTTAAAAATAAAACATAAATTGTTGAATTTAGCAATAAAATTTATTTTTAAACTTAAACCTGCCGTTTGTTACAGAAAATGCCATAGGAAAAACCTTAAAATATGTGTGTATCATTTCGAGATGATTATTATCATACATACATAAATTACACTACCTTATAAGAATAAACTATCTCTCATAAATTTGTTAATAGTTCTTAGTTTTCTATTGATTTTCAATGTTAACTTTCATATGCAAAAATTTTAAACACTATAGAGAAATTTAAAACATAAATTCAATTAATAAGCAAATTTGTAACTGAATTTATTTAATTTTCATTTCTTTCATCATTTAATTTTTTGTGCATTAGCTATTGAATTCTAATGTAGATTGTTGTCAAGTAAATAAGACCAAGCATGAGTTCCTTTTACGATAAGTACATATTGAATACACAGTTCGAAAGAGCTTCATATCTAGTCTAATACATCTATTAATTGTACATTATAGCAAATAATTTAAAGTAAACCTAGAAAATTAAATATAAGCCATTTCTCTTTTATAGAATATTATATATATTAGTTCTAGCAACTATATCAATACTCTGCAGGTATCTTTCCTTCTCATATTTTTGATATGACAGTATCAACTTGCAAGTCCTGATCAGTTGGCATTTTATACTTACAGTAATAACAATTTTTTTTTTCAAGATACATACTTGCAAACACATTTTTGCCATAAAAAGGCTTTTAATATAAATAATTAATTTTTCTAATGAAACAAAAAGCTTAAAAACTGACAACACATGGTACTAAAACTGTATATTGAAATGATACTTTTTCCTACTAAAACATATATACTTACATTTCTTGCATAGCTCAGAAAATATATGACATCATAGGTAATCAAAATAAGGTGAAATAATGTATGTTACTCACTCAATAAATATTATTTGAATGGCCTAAATATTTAATCAGAATGGAAAAAAATAAATTTGGAAGCCAAATGGAAACAAGTATGTGAAGGCAAGCTCTATCACTAAATACATTAGAGAGTATCTTAAAAACAAGATTCAAAGACATTGATAAGATATTCAAGATTTTAATTAGATTTGAGTTTTTAACATATTAAAATTTTCCTGTGATATTTAATGCTGATTTTTAAAAAAAAAATCCCTTCATTTCAATAAGTATGACAGTTTAGTAGCGATGGGCAAATAGCAGCCTGCTGGCTGCAGAGTTTTTTTGCAGCTCATCAAAACAGTTGGAAGATTCGAATTGAAATGAGATTTCTTTTCTGTGCACAACCAAAGATTTTTCTTGTATTTTCCCCTAGGATGACCAAGTCAACACACATGCAAGAACAAAATTTTTATCATAAAAATACAGAAGGAAAAAGAAAATTGTAGAAAATAATTGAGGAGCAGCAGCTTGAACCTATTGACTTTCAGTCAGATCACAATGTGAAGAAAATGTTTAAGACTATGACAATAATTGACTTTTACAAATCTTTGTCTGCTGAAAAACTTTCAAGTATGAAGGAATTGGACTTGGAAAATGTTCTTTATATTTAGGTTGACATCTATTTGTAAGCAAAGTTTTCCTTGCATGAAGATCAACAAGAGTAAATATAGATGCAAGTTGGCTGATATAAACTAATAGGCTATGATGAGAATTTCCACAAGCAATCTCACTCCAAAGTTTAAAAAAATTGTAGAAAAGTATGAAAGGGTACACATTTGTCTCATTAAGCAGATTCTAAAATTAAATGTGCTTGCAGCTATAGATGACATGGAATGAGCACAATAAATAAGTAAAATAAATCAGTCACTATTTTATTTAACTCTTATGTATTGATTTTTATGGTACAATATATACCTTTTCTGCGATGTAAAGTTAACTAATGAATGCAATCATTTTTAAAAGGTGTGACTTCTAGTATCCACCGCTTTCACAATGTGGTTAATCCCTGGCCTGTACTCGTAATTAAACTTCAAATTATAGGATAAACCTCTAATGTGATATAAGCATGTCAAATCACAAGGCATATAATAAAACCAAATATGATTAAGGAATAAAATTTAAAAAATAATATTTTTTTTTTCTAGAATGGACTCCATTGGCCACCTTTTTAAATGTTACATTAACAACAAATCAATACTGTGTGTCATTATCCAAGTTGTCAACATACAACTTTCCTAAATATCAATTTTGGAAATTCTTTAACAAATAAATTATCAATTTGCCAGTGTAATGTAATAAAATAAGATGTGTATAAAGACATACAAAAGCATATTGCTCTGGTGTGGAAAAACACTAATAATTACAAATAATTTTGATTTGTTTACCTTACGTCCTGCACCATATAATGCACAATTTCGAGGAAAACAATCAGGCACAGACTGGTGGTAGCGAAACAACTACAAGACAACAATAAATATGTATAATTGCTTAGAAAACTGCATCTTAATTTAAAAATCTGACTATATGATATAAGTAAATTGATTTCAATCTGATACAAATAAACCTTTAATAAGAAAATAAATTTAAGAAAAATTTAGATTTTGAAAATCTATTAGCAAATTGAATTATTAACAGCAGTTTCAATTTGAAAATTCTAAGATGCATCAAAATGTTTCATGCAAATGAAATTTTAATGTAGAAAATAATTCTTAAAACAAAAATAGTTGATGGTATTTTAAAATTTGGTTAACATTATATCTGAAGCAAATACAATTAATAATACCTAATATTAAATTGGCTTTGAATGCTCAGACCCAATCTTGCAACTTTGCTACACAAGCATAATAATCTTAGTATATTGCCAATAAGTTATTCAAATCCAATTAAAATGTGATCACATGACATTTGAAAAATGATATTTTGAATTTTATTAAGAAATAAATTTTCCTGGCTGATCAATTAACAACCCCCCCCCCCCCAACATTTTTTGTAAACTGCTAGCTCTTTCTTTTCTTTCAGCCTTCTAAATTCCTTTTGATATTAAAATGAAGCAATGAAGTTAATACATACTCATTCCTTATAACTCTACCATGGTTTATTATTTTTCAATGGAATTATTCAATCAAATCAATATTAATGAAAAAGGATTAAAACAACATTTTTTTAAAGATAATGTGTGCGTTATCACTAATTTAGTTAGCAAAATTAAAAATATTTTTTGTCTAAACCTTTTCCGTTTTTATGAAGCATTTTTATGCAAGGAATAAAAATTTTATTTTTAATTATAACATTTGATTTTCAATTACTTAGCATAATAAAAGTAAATACATACAACTAAGAAAACTTAAATTGATATATTTTATGACAAAACTATGAAGAATTTTCCAGGAAATGAAGCACCATTTAAAATTACAAATTTTATGAAATTAAATGTTTAAATTAAAAATAAATGTAGAGGAAGATTTTGTTCATTCTGATTAGCTTCAATAACACAATCATCACTAACCTTACTTAAAAACTTCCAATATTTTGTTTATTTAATCAATTAGATATTCATTCCCATATCATTAACAATTAGATATTCTATATATAATAATAAGACATAAATACAACACAGGAATAGAGTTCAAATTCACTCCATATGCCAGATTTAATTTTTAGCATAAAGATTATGCCTTGGTGCTTTTGTCTGCATGTTTTTGAAAAATACATTCCCTCTCACAAAAAAAGTATGATTATGCTACCGTGAGTGAGTGAGTGAATATTAATGTCGCACTGTTCAGCTACACGAGGGCTTTTGGCGACGGTCCGCGTAATTTTGAACCATGGTCAAGTGACGCGGACGACACCTGAGCTGGCACTCCCCTCTTCTAACTACCACACCACACCAATGGGAGGACGTTTGAGCTCTCGAAAGATTTAAGGTGCATCGCTCCCCTACACAGCGGGTCTTCAGTGGTACTGGGATTGAACTCACGATATGCTAGCCATGATCTGATGCCTAGACTACTTGGCTACCGTGGCCACGATTATGCTACCGTACAGAAGTATGCAAAAAAAATTGCCTCCACCTCATCTTCTATAAGAAATCAAACAAAAATGCTTCAAAATAATTGAACAATTATGCAATCACAAGAAAAATTACATGAGTTGTCAAAGGAATTGTATTACTGATTACTTGATGCACTATCAGTAATTGCATGAGTCATGCAATGCTTCAAAAGTGCATAGAGAAGGAATTGCCATTTATATTTCTTTTACTAAGGTGGCTTGTTTTGTACAGCTCTCTCCTCTACTGTTGTTAGCCTAATGTTTCTTTTTAATCTCAGTTATATTGAAAAGAAGAGATAATAAATGCAGTGTATTTCATTTGCTAACATAATTTCATCAAATCAACTCGACAAACATGAAAATCGGAAGGGGATTTTAAGAGAAATCTGTAATATATGGGAGAGTATTTTGTTCACTTATGCCTCAGAAATAGAAACAGAAAAGCAATTTCAATGGATCTTATAATTACAAGAGAATAATAGTATGCAATAAATATAATGGGTGTTGTTGATCACTAGCATTTGATTTCTAAAGATGTTGTCCAAAAAGGTAGCCTCTAATAATTATAAGAGTGATAGCTCAAAATTGGTCGAACAGTATATGAAATGGACTGATAAACAATGGAAAATAATTATATTTTCATATTAATGGAAATTCAATCCTGACAATGTAGTGCAGATGGCTAACAGGCTGTTTGCTTTAGAGCTAATGAAGAATTTAGTTCTGAATGCGATAAGTCTATGCAAAAACAACTAGTTTCCTACAGAGTTTCAAAGTGTGTTTTTCTTATCAAGGGATAGGTTGACTCAAATTTGTTTACAGTCAATCAATGTCATAGCATATACACATTTTGCAGAGGAAACTTTTTACTACTCAAAACGAATATAGATGTAATGTTGAACCCCTATTTAATGAATTTTCTCTTTACCTGATAAAATGAAGGAAAAAAAACCCTATTAAGCGAATAATAAACCTGGAATTAACCAATTATTTCAGCAGCTAGAAATTTTTTTTATTAGTTTGTATTTAAAAAAATTGGATTTCTGATGTGTAACATCTTTTCTCTCGATTGCTGGAGATTTGTGGGAGTGATTTGGTGAAAGGGGACGGAAATGAGTAACAGGAAGTTGGGGAAGCGCGCACTATTCAGTGAAGTACTGTTTTTTCTCTTTCATTCGGGAGGGGCTCCGCCCCCTTCCCCCACCCCCTGCGGTCTAGGCCGTGGGATCTTTGTTTTTGTTTTCTCACTTTAGGATCAGAGAAGAAGCTATGTCCTTTAGGCAGAAACGTGGTTAGATAATGACAAACGTGTTTCGATACCTGATCTCAATTGCTGCGTACAATATAAACGACCGGACCACAGAGCAGCTGGTGTTGCGATCTATCGTAAACAGAACAACTCACATGTTGTGGCTCGACAGATGGATATTACTTATCGTCAAACAAGTGGACTGGGTATTGTTAGTCAAGATATTGGGGACATATGTGCGGCCTTGATTGGATCAAGGAATTCCTTTCTCATCTCATCTCATTCCTCCACGAGAGAGATATTTTAAGATTTTAAAGATTATGCTAGATTTAATGATGGACTGTCTATCTGTGCAACTGAAGTTGAAAAAAATTATTTTTATCAGAGCAATTGAATAATGTTTCTGATACAGAAATTCATATTCAAACTCTTATTAAAACTGTTACATTTTTTAATGCTTTATATTGTTTGAAAACTTTAAAAACAGGGCAACTTTATGCAGCAGGGATGCAAATGACACACTATTTTTTCTCTGTATAGAGTCGAAAAAGAACTCTTTTGAGACCAGAATCAAAAAGATTGTCAAACATCTATTAGACAGTATTTTAAAATTTTCAATTAACTGGTGCTTAATAATTCACTAACAGTATTTTTAGCTGCTGAATAAAATGTGTGCAGTTTCTAACTATGAATACTTTTTGAGTAGTCACTTATTATAGAATTTCGAAACAGGAAGTGCCAAAAATTTGTATTTTGCTTGGATTTCTGATATAACGAATAACCCCAATTTAATGAACAAAATGTTCAATCCTGACAAATTCGAATTCATTAAATCGGGGTTCGACTGTATCTTTAAATGCATTTTCCAAGATGATTCAGCACAGTTCTAAAGCGTTAAAATGTTAAACATAGCATGTACAAACAATATATGTCAGTAACACTCACAAAACATGCTTATTGTATTTATTTTTATCATAGTTAAAGAAGGCAGCAAAGCTATACTGTAGAATTTCTACCTTGCTATGGCATGGAAGTAGTTGAGATTTAGATCCAATTGAAAATTTGTTGAACAAAATGGATTGGAAAATATATAACAAGAAGCCTGTTTCACTGAAACAACAAAAGGAAATTAAATCTGGTTCCACCAAATACTCCTTGAACATATCCAATATTAATTTCATCAGTGTCCTGTAAGGGCACAGCTGTTATTAAGAGAGAGAGAGAGCAGGATTATCCTAAATATTAGCAGCAGCAGATATGTTATTACAGTTACTATTTTTATTTCAGGCAGTTGAATTACTTGATTATTTTGATTATTAATTGATTATTTTGCTAATATACTCAGTTTTATTAACATTATATATTAAAGTGTGAACCTTTGAAGTATATACCTCTTTGTTGTAATTTGTTGGCTTTTTTTAGTGTGTAGTATTTAGTTCATTAAATGCAATAAACATGTTTTGCTTGTAAGTTCCCACTATTGACATTTAATTTTTCAAATATTTTCAGCAGTCCATGCCATTTACATGCAGAGTAATAATTTTTTTCTATGCTGATTGTACCACACAATGCAACTTTTTTGCACACTTCTGTATTTTGTACATTAAATTTGTTTTTGCATTTTGTGTGCATCAAATTACAACTTAATATAATTAAAATACCAACTAATAACATTAACACAAAAACAAAATATTATGTCCCTTTTTATAAATAAAAGAAAAGTGTATATTTACAGTTTCATGTTCAGGTTTCAAAGGCATATGAAAATCGTCAGCATAAGGACAAGGTAAAATGCTATTCTGAGATTCAATAGCAAAGTTTAACTGGTGCAAATAAAGCTAAAACAAAAATTGAAAGAAAAAATTAGTGAAATTATACTCTTTATTGATAAATTCAAAACACAACAGAATTGGAGAATTTCACAGAATCTACTCTGTGTACCCTTAAAAACTATACATGTTTTTTTATATATATAACTCTGCTTCTTTTTAAAGAATTCACTTCAAAGAATTGTTTTAAAGAATAGCATTACAAAAAACCTGTTGTTAAACTTTTTCTGAACCTTTTGTGCTACCTTGTCACAGCAATTAAAGTTTAAATCTGTATAATTAGGTTTGGTTATATTTCTTAGCCATTTTCTTAAGATTAACTTTTAGTATTTATTATAATATTAAGAATAAATATTTTACCATCAATTTTTGACAAGGATAATTAATTTCAAGGTATTTTAAATAAAGCTAAATATTTTACAATCAATATTTTTTCAATTAGAACCAACAATTTTGAAGAGTGGAAATTTTCTAACACAACTATAATAATTCACTGCATTCCATTTCTGTCTTCAAAATTTATTAACTTTAGACAAAACCAACTATTAAAATTAGATTCTTTTTCCTTCAAATATTTTGTATCTTTTTCTTAGAACATGTAATGTGTCATTTTTACAGATATAGAATGTATTTGACATTCCATAAAACAATGGTTTAAGAAAATTATCAAAAGCTGAATTTACTTTATCTTTCACAATTTCATGCATTTTAAGGTTGCTAGGTTTCTGCAATGAAAAAGGATGCAGTCTCAGTTGTAGCAAAAAGTCTCGACCATATTTTTGTTCTGCTGTACTTTGTGTAGTAGAATCCATAGCTATATATGAAAAGTAATAATAACTAAAAATTATTAAATAAATGAATTATAAATATTTAAGTAATAAATATTTTTAATACATTTATGTTCATTTTCCATATAAAAATTATGAAATATAAAACAAAATAAATTGATTTATTTAATTATATAGTTATAAACACAGAAGAAAGTAATAGAATAACAATTCAAGGTTAGTCTTGTGAATTTGATGCTGCTGTTTTGGAAAGTACTGCTTTTGTTATTCACATTATAGCTGAAAGCATTACAGTCAGTGGCATAGCGAAGAACATTAGGGACTCCAGCAAAGTCAGGTTTTGGACCCCAAGCCCAAATACTTACTTGTCATCAGTCAAGCTTTGGGTGCCCCGCGATGCAGGGGATGCACATTACTGCACTGATTACAGTTATTATATTATAACTTATAACTGTTTAACAAACCAATATTGCAACAAATATTAAAATCAGCAATTCAACAATACCATATCTTAAATCATACCCAAATTTCTCCAAATACTGATACATTTTAATTTTAAGAATTACTAATATGCAAAAAGAAAAAATTGCTAAAATATATATATCATAGACCAACTAAAAATAAATTTTCTTTTTATATGAATCGATTGCCAATATAACATAAGGATTACAATTCCTCACAGTGAAAATCACCAAATATTATTTGTTATTTTTTGAACTGGAAACCATTTTTAATTTGTCTACAATAATTTTCAAAGAAGCTGCAATTAAATATAGAGCATTATTCACTCAGTAATAATCTGTGTGTGACATATACAAGGGTAAGGTTTGGATGCTGTTTGAACCCTTTTCCCTACAGATCAGAAGATTTTGAAATTTTAACAATGATTACTCCTTAGCATTTTTGCCTCCATGTTTTTTAGAATATACTCCCCCCCCCCCCAATCAAAGACGTTTTTGTAAACCACTGATTACAATCCGTTTGTAAAAGTGAAAGGCAATATATATTTTATTCAATATATGTTGTGTTTGAAAACATTCTACACTCTTAAATATGTTAAAATATAGAAATGGACGATTTTCATGCTTTCAGTTATTTTATACAATTCAGTTTGATTTTTTTTAATGGAAAATCTAAATACTTTAATTGCATGTTTCAGACACAAGATCTCTGACTCAAGAACTCTAACAAGTTCTCCCACTCTTGTCTCTTTATGAGAAAGTTACAATACAAAAAGCCATTCAATATTTGATGTTCAAATACATGAAAAACAAGCATATTTGTAATGAATTGTAAATGGCATGGATAAAACAGCTCGCCTTTCCACACACAGAGTAATTGCTACAAAATTATTTTTGAAGCAGCACGCCCACAAATTATATTTACAAACCATTACTGAAACACTATATCTTCAAAATAAATTAGGAAATGTTTAAGTAATGATAATACAAGACAATACTGATCCATAATGCTGATTATTGAAAAAGCTTATTATTCTATATTGCTTATTGAAAAAGCTTATTATTCTATATTGCTTATTGAAAAAGCTTCCAATTTTGTAACTGTTTGGACCAATATAGAGATTTAAAATGAGAATAATTAGCTCTCAGTCATTCACAATAACATAGGTCATTTGTAGTTAAATTTTGATAACCACGGAATAAAAAATAAAATTGTAAAAATTAAAAGTATTTAAATATTAGGAAAGAGAAATCAAGCCTAAAAACTAACACTTCTCCATTTATAACTCTACCAAAAAATATTTACTAATTACTTAAAATTATATATTTTTTATAAATTTGTTTCATTCCAGTTATCTAACTCATTTGGTCTGTAATCCAACTCTAACCTAAAAATACACGCAATTGAATTTAATACGAATTTCCCTTCTCTCTTTTTAATAAGATAGTAAAAGATTAGATAAAAGGTAAGGCAATTATAGGGTGAGTAATAAAACGAGACATTAATCTCAAAATTATTTAAAAAGTTTCAACTTTCGCGTACATTTTAAATTTAATTATCAGAAATTTATTTCTTTTTTATAAAATATTATTAAAATATCTCATACAAACTTGCTAATGATGTCAAGTAAGTTAACTATGCAACAAAATAAATATGATAACAGATTTCAAATAATTTAAAACACAATTCGCAAACACTACATTGGTTTTCGATTTCAAGTTTCTATAAAATTGCACAACATCAGAATACTCTTTTGATTGGCTCGTTTTTGTTGCCATATGAGATAAATATAAATCTGAATTTAGTAACTTTTAAAGATGGTAACCCTTAGCACACTTTTGGATCATTAATCCAAATTAAATTTAAGATATAATTTCAGTGATATACTTCAGATTCCGGTAATTCTTCACTAAAAGAGTTGAAGATTTTTTTGCCAAGATCGTTGTATGGATTAAATTTAATTCAAATGCGGGAGTCGTCCATTACAGCTTCATATGATTCTGATTCGGTCATAAATATGACGTAAATAAGCGTTAGAAATGAGTATCGCGCAACTGTTCTGCTGCATAAAAATGATCAGAAATACAACTATACTTTCACAAAAGCGATTGTATTAAAAAATACATTTTTAACATCGGCTTCGGGCTCATTTTACATTAAAATTTTTGTAAGAGTCTTAAAAGAAGAGTTTTAGTGTTGTTAAGAGATTTTTGAACACTCTCGATATTATTGATATGCTCCCAAATAGTTCCTTTTCTTATTAATTCTTTTTCTTTCTTTTTCCAAATAAGATTTCCAATTTCCTTTGAAACATTTGGCATTTTTTAATGCAGTAAATCTTGTTATTTAAGCATAAATTGAGACATTGTAGAATTTACCTAATTAGTGAGAAATAGCATTAAATATAAATAAACACAATGTTTCAAAATTTTCTCTTTTCTTTGCTTAATAATGTGTAATAATGACTAAAAATTCTAATTAGATAATAATTTTTGTAAATAAAATTTAAAATTCCATCTCCTTGGATATGCGAATAAAATTATTAAAAAAATAATAATAAAACCAAATTTTAACCAAAATTTTTATTTTACTGAAAATTTTTAAAAATTTTTCTTAATTTTTTAAGAAATTTTTTTATAGTTTTTTTAGAAGAAAGATTAATAAGTTTTTGTACGATTTTATTTTTTTATTCTATCAATAATTTCCCTTGAATAGAATTTGAAAAAAAAAATCAACAATATATACTTATATTGTCAATTTTTAAAGAGCATTTTGCATAAGAAGAAATAGTTCTTTTTATGATTTGTTCTCTATTTTTCGCAAACACCTTTTTTTAATTTCAATATGTGTCAAATTTCATAAGAATATATTCGATCACATAATTTACTATTTTCTTGAATAGTTCTATTTATTTATTATTTTTTTTAGTATTCTAATATTTCAGTCAGTGTCTAATGATTTGAAATATTATTTTTACATGTTGTTTTAAGTGGAGAATTATACTAATGACAGTAGAGTACCTTACACCCCCAGGGGCTCTGGGGGCCCAAAGCTTGACTGACGCATAGTATGTATTTGGGATTGGGGCCCAAAACTTGAGTTTGCAGGGGGCCCCTAATATTCTCCATTACGCCACTGACCAAAAATGCATGATATTTCATTCTCTTAATTTTCACACAACACTCACAATAGGAAGATATTTCCATTGACTAAAATGGTACAATCCTTTGCTTTAAATTAATTTATACAAATACGAATGCAGTAATGCTGTTCCTAAAAATTCGATTATCTTTTTAACTGAAACTTTTCGGCTACTTCTGAAAATTTTAAACGCATTTTTTAAAAACAATTTCATGTAAAATACAGGTTTGTTTACTATGCATATAATTTTTTTAAAACTTTTTTAAAAATAAAACCATTGCAATTACTTTTTTTTTTAAAAAAAATTCTACACATTTTTAAAATTGTTTTCTTTTTTAGTTAATAGATTATATATAGTTCGGGGTTAGTTAAAATTTTAAAGTATGTTACTTGCTGTAAAAGCTGCACAAAAATCCAGTTTTGAATAATTAAAGCTATTTAATTAAAATTGTTAGATTTGATATATTGCTGAATTTCTATTTAAGAAAAAATGTGTTTCACATTGGGGGAAAAATTACTCTCAGTCCTTACAAGAAGAAAGATTGGGAAGCATTTTTATAGTCACTTTGGAACACTAATTAGCAAAAGAAAACTGAAAATAGATTTATTGGCCTCTATTGCTTCTCTCTCTCTCTCTCTCTCTCTGTGTGTCCTTTCCAGTAGACATAAATAAAAACAATATATTTTGAATAACTAAAATGAACGCTTTAATTTTACATACTTTGATGTTTGAATTATATTTCATTAAAATCCGTACGATAGTTGATTTTTTATAAAGATCAAATACAAATCCATTCTTTTTGAAAACAGATTTATGGTACATGTACAGTCAAACATCCATGTTGCGAATTTTTCTGAACTTTTTACTGAAACCAAGAACATTTCACGATTTTCTTCGTAAAATAACCTCCCGAAAGCGAAGTGCATTTTCTATATACAGTAGAACGTCGTTTATCCGAATCAATTGGGACCGGACACCGTTCGGATACGCAATTGTTCGGATAACCAAAAACCGAATGCGATCCATGCAGTATATGAAACCAGACACTATACGAATATTGAAAATCATCACATGCGGTAAACGTGCTCGAAGAAAAAGTAAAATAGGTGCAAAATGTCGCGATTTTACCTTCATTGTGGAAAATAATCACTTATTTTTCGCTGTACCATTGTACACCTTCGTTTTTTCACTGCAGGTCTCTGATTCTCTTGAGCAGCAGTAATTGAGTAGGGCAACAGTCTGATTGCTGTTCTTACCACTACATAGTTGTCTCTAACGCAGAAACGCGTCAGCATTTGATGGACCTTTGCCACTTTGGTTGTTGTCCTCGTCTTCATCCGTTTCATCGACGACAGGGTCGGATTCTTCTTGCACGGAAGTCACAATCTCGTCGTCATTTAGCATTTGAAATCCAGTCTTCTGCATCGCATGCCATCCTGGTTTCTACATCAACAAAACTCAACAAAAGAGCACGTATACACCCCTTTACTTAGAAATAAACTGACCTAATATTCCGCGCAGAAGTTTACCAAATCATATAACTGAAATTCCCCAAATATCCTTCATCTTAGATTTTTTCGTCACTTTTGGCCTCTTGCGAAATAACTGTTAAGCATTGTACTGTTCGAAAACGCATCCGGGTTTTGGTCCGGATATTTGACGCTCCGGATAATAAACGTTCCTATAAACGACGTTCTACTGTAACTAACTTTTCCTCTTGTGATTCAATTTTTCTCTCCCCCTATTCTGGATATTTCAAGTATTTCTGGACATTTCACAAGTTATTCCCTCTTTTAACACATTTTATGGTGGTCTTAAATCTTGAACTGGTTTTTTTAGAAAAGACAGGGAAAAATACGCTTGAAAAGATTTTTGGTGCATTGAAAGATGTGTGGCGTATACTGAAACAAAGCATTTTTTTTCAAACAAAAAATCAAACTGTAACAAAATTGGTAGATTTTATGAGTAATTTAATTTAGGGACGCATGTGGTAATTTATGTTTAGAACTTCTAATTATAAAATAAAAAATATATTTTTAAAATTACTTGAAGGCTTTAAATTAGAAAATGTCCTTAAAATTCATTAATTTTAATGTAAAATTATTTTCTTAATTTTGAAAATACAGTGACATTCTTTATCCTTGTTTCCCTTGCAGGTTTTCTTTCTTCCTTTTTTTTTTTTTTTTGATAAGTAAGATATATAAAATAAACTAGCTGTTACCCGCCCGCTTCGCTGGGTATTTCATGATGTTTTATAAATTTTTACTGCTTATATATATGTATAAATTATTGATATCTAAGTCCTAGCATTAAGAATTCGATTGAATTGAAAAATATACTTATACCTGTAACTGTCACCTGTTGATAAAAAAAAGGGCAGAACTCATCTAATTTGTATTTTCTAAAAATCTAAAATTGAAGCATAGAATGATGTTTGCTCTTTCGTAACTCAAAAACCAAGTGGATTCCCGCAAAACCAATTTTCGGTGGATCTCTACTCCGTAAATCGAACATGCAAGCCAAATTTCAAGTCTAAATCTAACAGAAAAAAAGCAAAAGTTTTACTATAAATATCCCCGTAATCCCGTTGAGAGCCGTTTTCCAAAATTACCGCTCTTAGCGGATTTCAATTCAACAAAAGAAAAATGCAAACCAAATTTCATTATTATAGTCCTTGTAGCTCGAAAAAAGTAATTTTTTTTGTCAATACGTCCCAGTAACCCCGTGCAACCCCCCAGAACTTGATTTGCTTAAAATTTATTCTTAGTGGATCCCTATTCAACAAAAAAAAAACACGCTTAAAAAATTTCAAGTATATGGGTCTAACAATTAAAAACAGGAATTTTTTTCTGTAACTCCTTTTGACCCCTCGCAAGCATCTTTGGGGGTCAATTTTCATTTTACTCTTTGTTAGAGGAACTCTATTTCATGAAAGGAACATGCCTACCAATTTTCAAGCAGGATGATCAAGTAGTTTAAAAATGGAAATATTTATCGATTACGCCTCTTAATCTCCCGAAATTAAACTTGGTAGTTGATATTCGCGAAACCCATTTTGTAGCGGTTCTCTACTTTACGAAAGGAATCTGCTTATCAAATTTCAAGACTGTACGTCTAACAGTTTAAAAATGGGGATAATTGTCTATAACGCCACTTGAGCACCCGCAACGCCACTTCTGGGTCTGTTTTCACAAAACCCATTTTGTAGGGGAATTGCACTCTATGAAAGGAATCTGCTTAGCAAAATTTGAAGACTGTGCGTCCAATTAATTAAAAATGCAAAAAAATTATCAATAACGCCCCTTGAACCCCCGCAACACCACCTAGGGGTCGATTTTCACAAAACACATTTTGCAGTGTATTTCTATCCTATGAGAGGAATCTGCTAACCAAATTGCAAGACTGCGAGTCTAATAGTTTAAAAAAAGAAATAATTATTTATATCTGCCCTTAGCCCCCCGCAACACCCCTTGGGGGTCAATTTTCTCCAAACCCGTTTTGTAGAGGATATTTACTCCATGAAAGAAACATTCCTACCAATTTTCAAGCAGGTAGGTCAAATAGTTTAAAAACGAAAATATTTATCTCTTACGCCACTTATTCCCCTGAAACGCCACTTAGAGGTCTGTTTTCACAAAACCTTCTTATAGCTGATCTCTACTCTATGAAAGAAATCTCTTTATCAAATATAAAGACTGTGCGTCTAATAGTTTAAAAATGGAAATAATTATCTATAACGCCCCTTAAGTCCCCTCAACGCCACTTGGGGGCAATTTTCACGAAACCCATTTTTAGCGTATCTCTACCCTATGAGAGGAATCTGCTTACTATGTTTCAAGACTGTACGTCTAATAACTTAAAAATAGGAATTTATAACGCCCCTTAAACCCCCCGCCCCCGCAACACCCCTCGGGGGTCAATTTTCCCAAAACCCATTTTGTAGCGGATATTTACTCCAGGAAAGAAACTTACCTACCAATTTTCAAGCAGGTAGGTGAAGTAGTTTAAAAACGGATATATTTATCTATTACGCCCCTTAATCCCCCGCAACGCCAATTAGAAGTCTGTTTTCACAAAACCCGTTTTGTAACTGATCATTATTCTACGAAAGGAATCTATATATCAAATTTAAAAAGAGTGCGTCAAATAGTTTAAAAATGGAAATAATTATCTATAACGCCCCCTAAGCCCCTGCAACGCCACTTGGGGGTCGATTTTCAGCAAACTCATTTTGTAGCGGATCTCTACTCTCTGAAAGGAATCCGCTTACCCAATTTCAAGATTGTACATCAAGTAGTTTAAACATGGAAACAATTATTATTAAAGCCCTTAACCCCCCGTAACGCCCCTTGCGTTTCGAATTTCGGAAAATCCTTTCTTAGCTGATGTCTACTCTATCAAAGGAACATGTCTACCAAATTTCAAGTCTGTAGGTTGAATAGTTCCAGAGATTTCGTGATTAGTCAGTCAGTCAGTCAGTCAGTCAGTCAGTCAGTGTGTTGTGTGTGTGTTGTGTTGAGTCGCTTTTCTCCTTTATATATATAGATAGATATTAATTTACAAAAAAAGTGTGAATAATTACTTTTGTTAATATATGGTGTATATGAACTAAAAATTTATTTTATGTGGCTTAGAAAGCATATTAAAAGGTGAACCCCTTTATAACGAACTTTCTTGCGGGATTTAGAGACTTCGTTAAATAGAGGTTTGACTGCATTACAATTATTTATGCACCTAAATTCAACTTACCAGCATTCCCCCACAAACTTAAAATAAAAAAACTAAGTTTACTGTATCTAATTCTTGCGCTTAGGAAGGAATTTTAAAGTAGCTTTTTAAAAAAAATTGTTTTCTTTTTCAGGTTTATATACATATTCAGAAAGGATTAGACTTATTGAACTCCTTTCTTCGGAAAAAAAATATTGAATGTTCTCACAAAAGAAATCAAATAAATTTCCATTGTAATTTTAGTTTTGTAAATGCGTCGTTTAGGTCTGTTTTTTTTGTAATTTACCGTTTACACAGGCGAGAGATTAAACGACGATCACCAAGAAATTTTCTTTATAGAATACACACAGAGGTTTGGAACTTTCCGTATGATACAAATTCGAATGTAATGAGCTTAGGGAGGTCATATGAAACATTTTAAGTAGCACTTAAACTTCTTTTTCTAAGTATCTAAGCCAGTGCTTCTCAAACTTTCAATATTTGCGACCCAATATTCAATCATAATTTTCATCCCCCCCCCATACAATAACAATGTATTAAGTTCAATAATACTATACTTTGACACTAAAGATGCAATACAGTCTCGTTCAGCCAAAACGTTTATAGCCGTCGTCTAAATAGCCGTCGAGCCTCAAGTCCTCTCGGGAGGTTGATGGAAGGAGAAGAGAGATGGAAGGCCTCTGACCCACCAGGGTGTTCTCCCTCAAAATTGGGGTGGAACCGAGCTAAATCGTACTGTCAACTGGATGGTGCTAAAGGCATACATCAAGGCCCTTTCCTTGATGAATTACGTGGACCTTGATCTGACTTAATTGAGATCAGATGGCATAAGAAACAACAAGATTCAAGTATTAAATTAACCCTTTAACTGCTTTGCCCATACGCTGTACGGGCACTGATATTTTCTTTCCGTGTGATTTACGCGTGTTTTAATTCTTATGGTGATATTATTTAATGCTAGTATTTTGAAAGGGTGAATTAGTTTGACTACGAAAGTACTGAAATATTTTTCATCCGGCATTGTGGTGAAGACGGGAATTTTTCTTCGATGAAGGCTGGAGTTCAGATTCTTAAAATTTGTGTTCTATTGAATGCATTGCTTTTGTGCTCAGACTGGCGGTTTTTGAAATTACGGACAACACAAACAGCAAAAACCCTGTTTTGTGAAAAGATGAATTATAAATTTAGATACAGATTCAGAACTGTTTGCTGATTATTTGGATTATTCTTCTAAGGAACACACTCACATTAAGTCCTCAACCATTTGAGGAAGTATTAACATAAATTTTTTTCTAAGATATACGTATGAAAAATTCTTCATATCATTTAGAGTGCACTTACAAAAAGCAAACATTAAAGAGTTTTTGTGTTTTACAATTGTGAAATAAAAAAGGGTGTAACAAATTTAAAATTTAAAGTTAAAAAAAAATTCTCCCATTTTCTTATTTTATTAAGTATGGAGTTTAATTATGTACAGTAAAAAATGTGCCTTTTTTGAAGCATTTTGGGCAAAAAAATTGACTGATTAAGGGGCTAAATGGAATCAATTCATTTAATTACATTTTCCCGATTTATTGCAAGAGGTGCTGCAAAACAACTTAGCAGTTCACATCAGTAGGACGGTACTGAATGTAATGATTAATAATCAAACGAATACAAAATTAAAGTAAAATTATTATTTTCAAGGCATATTATAAGTATTCTTAAAAAAGTTTCTGTTTTTCAAGAACAATGATTGATTTTCCTTAACCCGAATATCAATTCTAATTCAAACAAATAAACATAAAAATTACAACGAAAAACAATGCAAATTTCTAATTCTGAACCTTTAGAGGAAGCACGGGTATGAAATCAAATTGATGGTGAATTCAGGAAATTCATATGAAATTAGATCTTTTAATACAGGTACAATTTGATATTGAATCGGGTCATTTATTCAAAGAAAATTTACTCCTTTTTACTACACTTAATTATCTAATGCTCTGAAATCAGTCATTTTATACATATTAGAAAAATGCATTTAGTGGTATCCTAGGTAAAAAGAATGCATTCTGGGGAATGATTTTATGAAGTATTTACTTTTCCCATTAATTATGATTTTTTTAGATATTTTTAGAGCTTTTACGTAGCCGAGATAGCTGAGCAGTCTTAATCTCGAACTCGTGACCAGTGTTGCTGAGAGATGGGTTTGAATCCTAGTTTCACAAAACACCCACCGTGTAGAGGAATTAAAGCACCGTTAACTCCTTGCCAGTGTTTCCCGAATCCAGTCAGTACAACTACTACGTGCAGAATTTGTGATGCCCGAACTGAGTTCGGGCAAGAGAAAAATTAACTTTTCTATTTTGTGAAGCCTGAGCTGAGTTACTTTCTACTTTAGTATACTTAATTCACTATTTTCCTAATAGATAGCATTAATGATCCTAGTTTTTCACCAATTACGACTTCAGCCGAGGGAGGGCGTCCTAGTGTAAGCTTGCTGCGCCTCACAGGTCGACACTTTCCAGAGCACATTCCACAAACGGAAAAAAAATCTACTCCAACCAGACTGTGTTTCATATGTTGTCGTAAAACCAATGAAAAAGGGAAGAGGATAAGACGTGAGGTATGAGTTTTTATTGCAAAGAATGCGATATGGACTTGTGTGCAGTACCGTGTTTTGGAATATACCTTACTGTATAAAATTTGTAAAATTTATGTATTGAAAATCACATTGTAGCGTTTTTATATTATACTATGCGGGCTATATCAAGCTTCAAAATTTTGTTTAATTTGCTCTAATTGAATAAGATGTGTGTGAAATCCATTACTTTTCTATGTGTATGTAAAAATTATAAATATAGTAGTTATTGCATTTAAAATTTTGTTTTTGTAATAAAAAACTATTTTCTAACTTTTATAATAATATAAAAAACAAAATTAAACAGTAAAAAAAAAATTCCATTTTTGGTCCATTTTTCTGAAATATATGTCACAGTTAAGGGGTTAAATCCACAAAAGCTCAAAGTCCTCATGCTGACGTAATGTGGTGTTGCAAGTAGAAAAATTTGGAAGCATCTAGATTAAAAGATCGTGCAACTCATAATATTTTTCTGTAGTGTGAAAAAACTTTCTGTTATGTTTATTTCCCATATCTGGATTTGAAAGATGTATTTTTCATTCGTAGCAAGAACAAAATACAACCATAGACCAGATTTTTCTAATTTTCCTAGCTAACGATTTTAAAGTATATACAAGTTGACACACACAAGTCTTATTCATTTACTATTTTGAAAAGGAAATCTCTCTTGGCCCACATGCGATCCTTCCGGTCACAATAATCTTTTAGCAAAGAAGATAACAGAATCTAAAATTTCCGTTTTAATAAATATACAGGAAAGGTTAGTCAACATACTCGTACATAAAAGAAATTTTTTCAGAATGGATTGAAAATAGCATATACAACCTCTGACAATAAAGTTCGGGTGAATGAAGTCAGAAAGGTCGATCTGGCAACACTGACGAAACAAAATGCTGCACAAGCGTAGTGGCAGGTGTTGCCCATCTGCCCCCACCGTTACTCAGTTGAGCATCGTTTGTGTTCCGTGTAAGACTTGTTTTAAAAGGTGTTTGCTTAGTGCGGTGGTTCTTAACTGAGAACAGGAAATGAAAGAACAAAAGATGAATTCAAAGTTTTGTTTTAAACTTGGCAAGACACCGACAGAAACTTATTCGACGCTGGTACATGTTTATGAAGATCAATCACTATCCATGAAGTGTGTGTACGAGTGGTTCGCCCGTTTTCGAGAAGGCCGGGAAAGTGTTTCTGACAACCCCCGTAGCGAAAAACCGGTGACCTCCGTCAGTGACGAAATTGAGAAAGTGAGTAAATTAATCACGAAAGATCGTCGATTTACTGTGCGCATGATAGCTGGACGATGAATGCTGCCAGGTACCTTTAAATTCTGATCCGCTTCGTGAAACGTCTAGGCAGAGTACTACCCCAGTGCGCACAAGATTCAAGGTTTTTTGTTCACGACAATGCTCGCCCTCACACAGGCAATATTGTTAAACGATTCCTGGCAAAAGAAAGGGGGTGGTGCAAATTGAACATCCACCATTCTCGCTAGATCTCAATCCTCCAGACTTTTTTCTATCTACGACTCAAACTCGCTTTTAAAGGAAAGAGATTTGAAGATATTTCTGACATCCTCGAAGTCTTCTTTTGAGTCTCGTCCCGTTTCGAGACTCAAAAGAAGACTTCTTTCAAAGTTTCCAGGACATGTATAGCAGATATCAGTTGTGCATAGTTATGGGAGGTAAGTATTTCCCAAGGACAGTAAGGTAACTTTCGTTAATATTTCATCTACGTTAATGTTACAGGACTATTCACCGAACTTTATTGTCTGAGGTTGTATATATACTTGTGTGTGTGTGCACTATTTTCAATTCCATGCAGCCCAATGGCATTGGAAAATATAGGGGAAGATCGGCTGGTCTTAAAAATATGTTCAACAAAGGTTTTAAAAGTAACAAATTTTTATTTTAATGTATCTTATTAAGGTATCTGACTACTCTTAAATTGTGAATTTTGCCAAAAATCGACAAATTTTTCATGATTTAATTTTATAGACCATCTTATTAGCGTTATAAAAGTACTAAGTTTATTATTTTCCGTTCACTAGAACAAAAACTACAAGTGCTTTAATAAAAGCACATGTCATTACTTTAAGCAAGATATACTTTAAAACGCGTTTTACTCGAAACGTGTTTTTTTTTTGTTTTTTTTTTTGAAAATGCTCATGCTTAAAAGGTTTTGAAAATAATTAACTGAAATTTTTTATGCATAGTCTGTATAATAGTAGAAGTGTTTTAATCTTTAGATTTATCAATAACTGTTTTATTACAAAATTTTATAGTCACTGATGTTAATATAATCACTGTTTTTTTTTAAGCAATTTTATATAATTAGAAAGACAAAGTGCTCTAGTTTTTGTAAAAATTAAAATATCTCTTATCCTGAAGGTCATTTCAAAAATGAATAACGTAGCAACACATCAGAATTGAAAAATTAAAAATTTGTTTATAAACTTTTGGTACAGAATGGGCCGCGTTTGAGTTATTTTTTGCAAATTTTTACCCATTTTTTAGTAATAATAATTTTTTTTTTCACTTCTTAATTTTAACATATTTTTATTAAAATATACTAAGCAAATCTAAAAACAACAAAAAAGTCCCCATATCTCCCTTTTTTTAAAAATAATTGTCGTAAGTAGTCGGATACCTTAATTTATAGGAAGTTTATTAAACTGAAGATATTTTTCTTTTATCAATTTTGTTGGTTCAAAAGGGAGCAGATTCATTGTAGTTTCAAATACCGCATTAAATGCGGATCCATAAATAAAAATTATGAATGAGATAGATGGCTGCCTGATTATAAAAACAAGATATCAATCATTGGCATGGCCAAGTAATTTTAGCGCGTTTTTCACATGTTGTATTTTACAATAGCGGAACTAATGAACTTTTTACTAACATAAGTAATACTGTACCACTAACTTTTTTTGTGAAGATTTCCTCATTTTTATGAAGATTTCCTCCAAAATGCAGGTAGATTTTTTAAAAAAAAAACTTTTTGCAAACAATAAATTTACTAGGTTAAATTTGAGAAAGTTTTGTTATAAACTAGTGAAATTCAGGAAAATTTGTAGGAAAATTCGGGAAAACTATGGGAAAATTTAAATATGATTCGGCTCATCTAGGGCACAAATGCGACCAAATGCCGAAAACCCGAGGTCAATTGGTTGCTTATTGGCTGAGAAAAAGGTACGACAAAATATGGAACGAAGACGAAGACGAAATTTGCGTCCTAATAGCGCTTTTGTTCCTCTACGTGAAAAACTCGCTAAAAATGTTATATATCGCCCAGAATTTTTTTGAAATATATGAAATTCTTTATTTAATAGGTTTAATGTCAGTTCAATATTTTGGTATGATTCAATTAACTTTTTCGTAACTGCGTATAATAACTCTTTTCTTTTTTTGGTAAAATATTTAGAATTTTTTAAAGATTTTCTCCATTGAAAAATCTGTAAATATACTCGTATATAAAGGAGAAAAGTGACTCACTAATTCACTCACTCAGCATGATATCTTCGGAGCTATTAGACATTTTTTTTATTTTTTATTGAGAACATTTATAAATCCCCGTGCACCACATAGTATCCCACGGGGGTTTACAGAAATAAGCAGAAAGCACACACACATCACAAAAGAATTTAAAGTCAAGAAGGATTATAATACAAACATCTATGCCTTCTCCGGGATTCGAACCCAGCCCGTACGGCATTCGCAGTCAGCGTCACTAACCACTATTAGAAATTCAGTATGCACGTTCCTTTCATGGACTAGAGATCCATTATAAAAGGGGTTTTGCCAAAAGTGAAATCCCTAAGGGGCGTTGGAGGGGCTTAAGGCTGTCTGTCTTCAGCTAATGTTAAGGAATAGGACCCTAATTCAGAATATTTATTCAGATATAAATATTCCGAACATTAATATTATATAGTGGCTTCCCTATCCTGTAAAGAATCACTTATTTTATCATACTACCGAGTTGACACATTTTGTAGAATGTGTTTTGTGTTTTTTTTCTATACCATAATGCTAAATGAGCTATCCTTTTACATGTTAAAAGGGAAAACAAATTATTTATGAAATACTTTTAAATTTAAAAAATACTGTATTTTAAACAAATGCATGAGCTACAATGTCACAAATTTTTATAAAAATTAAAACACATTTTTTCTGTCCGAAAATGTGCTCTGCGTTAAATTCAAGTTCTCGTACAAATGGCGTTATAGATAAACATATTCCCGTTTACGACAAACAAGTTGACCCGTAAATGGCCTTACGGGGTCTCAAGCGGGAGTTATAAATATAAATATTCCCCACAGATTAAGATAAATTTTCCTACAAACTTGAAGTTGGGTTGACACGTTCCTTTCATGTGGACTAGAGGTCCGCTACAAAAAGAGTTTTACGAAAATTGACTCCTAAAGGGCTTGCAGGAGATTAAAGGGCGTTATAGATAAATAATCCCGTTTTTGATCTGTTAGACTTACAAACTTGAAATTTGATAGGCACGTCCCTTTCAAGGATTACAGTTCCACCAGGGGCGGTTCTAGGGTCGGACAAACCGGACCTATGTCTAGGGCGGCAAATTTTAGAGGTTGCATTTGGACCAAATTTTAAAAATACTTTTTTTTTGTTATGGAAAATTTGGAAGAAGTTAAAGTACACTATCTGAGGAAAAATATTCAGAACGAGATAGTCTCTCTTTTATATGAGTATATTAAACTATACATTGTTCATAAAATTAAACAGGCTACATATTGTCCGCTAATTTTAGATTGCGCCCCTGATGCCAGCAAGATCGAACAAATGACATATATGGTAAGGTATACATGTAATGAGAAATCTAATTCTAACGAAGTTATCGTTAAAACTAATGCGAGTTTTTTGGATTTCCTTCCAGTTGAAAGATTAACTGGAAGAGAACTTTCAAATTTAATAGTTGAGAAACTTTAAAAAAAATAAGGCTAAATTTGCTAGATATGCGGGGGCAGGCCTACAATAACGGAGTGAATATGAAAGGGGAGAAATCAGGGGCTCAATTTAAAATAAGAACGTTAAATTCGCGAATAATCTATGGGCCATGTAGTAACCACTCTTTAAATTTGGTCGGTAATGACATGGCAAAAGCATCCTTAGAAGCCTGTTCTTTTCTTAAATATAGTTCAAAAAATTTTTTTTGCCATCAACATTGCGTTTGGTTATATTATTAAAATGTATAAAGGGCATAAAACTTTAAAGTCACTTAGTGTAAATAGCTGGGAAAGCTGAATAAAGGCTATTAAACCCCTAAGTTATCAATTGGGAGGTTTTTATGATGCTTAGTTTTTATAATAATGCTGAAATTGACAACTCTATAAGAGATGAGACCTCTGGATTATTAAATTCTACTTAACAATTCAAGTTCCTACGGCCATCATTATTTGGTATAAAATCTTTAATTGCAATAAAATCCAATAAGAAAGCTATTGCAAACAAAATATTACGATCTACCATGTACCATGGAATTCACAAGAAATTTTAAAGATTTTTTTAAGGATGTGACTTTTGATAAAATGCACTGTGATGCAAAAGAACTAGCCGTGAGATTGATATATCTGCTAACTTTGAGGTGACGCAGCCACGTCACAGAGTTCGACGATCCGATGGAATATCCTAAATTAAAATTCAAGATAGAATTTTTTTTTTTTTTATATTGGACGAAGCAGTTAATGCCTTGTAATGCAGGTTTAATTTAATGAGTACTGACAGTAATTGTTTTCATTTTGTACAATATATATGATTTAAGAGATACCCTTAAAACTTTAATTAATTAAAAACTGTCAAAAATTTAGAAATGATGTTGACCGACGGAGAATCATTGGATGTAAACGCGCTTGATTGAGCAGATGAAATAATGTCAGTTTCAGCTTTAGCAGGCAAAAAAGAAAGCCCAGTTGAAGTTTTAAAATTTATTTCAGTTTTAGAATTTGCTCCAAATCTTGCTATTGCATTTATTTTACTTTCTTTACTAATAAGTTTGTTTAGTGTAGATAGTTTCTCAAAATTGAAATTAATAAAAAAAATCTCTTACAGTTCACAAATTCTAAAGATAGATTAAATGGCTTAGCTACATTGGCTATCGAACATGAAATAGCTGAACAAATTGATCAGAAAGTTTTCAGAATTAAAAGTCAGAAAAAAATGGTAATTTTTATGCTTTAGTTTTTAATATATATATATGTACTGTTAGCTCCCTTTTTCTTCGCAAGGAATATTCAAGTTTTATAGGTGTGCACTTAAGAACAATTTTTATCTTTTTTAAGAATAGTTATTTTTTTTTTTTTACTTTGGGGAGAGGGGCGGCATTTTTCATTTCTGTCCGGGGCGGCAAAATTGCTAGAGCCGGCCCTGGTTCCACTACAAAAGGGTTTTATGAAAATTGACCCCCAACGGGAATTGTGGAGGCCTAAGGCGGGGGCGTTGTAGATATATAAAAAAGTTCATGTTTTCGAATGTTAGATTCATATACTTGAAATTTTGTAAGTATATTTCCTTCAATGAATAGCGATCCGCGAGGAACTGATTTTACAGAAATCGACTTCTATGGGGGGGGGGGCACGAGGAGTTACTGGGGAGTAAAGACAAAATAAAATTCGTATTTTTCGAACTACTAGACTTACTGTAATGAAATTTGGAGTGCATGTTTTGTTGTTGTTGTAGTTGTTGATTTGAAATCCGCAACTACAACAACAACAAAACGGGTTTTAAGGAAATCGCTTATCAAAGGAAGTTACGGGATTATCGATAACAAAATTTTCGTTTTTCAACTAGATTTAGGCTTTAAATCTTTAAATTTGACATTCATGTTTATTTTGTTGAGTAAATATCGAATACAAATTGGTTTTGCGGAAATCCACTTTTGTTGGAGTGGGTTGTGGATCATAAAAGATAATTCTACTTCATTTTTAGAAATTGTATACAGACAGTATACATTCGTACAATATCATGAAATATCCAGCAAAGTAGGCGGGTAACTATTAGTAATTATCTATAGTTCGATGCGTAAAACTTTTAAAAGTTTTTATTAGATAGCATTAGAGCTCATTTTATATGGGGGGGGCTATTCTTAATTCAGATACACTCCAGAATTTTACAAAAACTGGCAAGTCATTAAGCTTTTTTCATGATGGGAAACCTGTGTCGCAAGAAACATTAACTTACGCAATGCAAGAATTCTTTTCGGAAGTTAATTAAAGACGCTAAATAAATTAATCCACTGGCATCATAATTCAGTTCCCTCCGAGTCATTTACAATGATATTAATTTTCCCAGCTGCGGTGAGAATTGCGAAAGTTCTTAAGAGTGTCGTTTTTTGACTGTGAGTTATGATTACAATGAGCTCCAATTCTGAGCTCCTAGTCATTTTTGCTTAAAGCTTTCTGAGATTGTTAGCATAGGAAAAAATTTTCTGAAAATTTCCCCCAAATTTCCACGGTTTACTTTTATTATATCCACAGGAAGAAAGTATTGCTTTACTATGTATACATTTTCAATTTTTATTGTTAGAGAAAAAAATTGAAACTCTCTTCATAGTAATTCCCTTTAATGAGCTTCCCCCCCCACACCTAAAAGTTTTTTTATTGTTTTGTGGAACTGAAATAAAGTTAATAGGAATAATTCAACTACCTATTTGTTTTTAAGTTGAAATAAAATGTTGGAATTAAAGAACAAAGGAGAAGAGAGAATGTAGATCTGAATAAGAAAATGGTTGTTTGAAATTGATGAATGAACAAAAAAATCTTATATTAGAAAAAATACTATAAAGTTCCATTATCCATCCTACTTTGAATTTTAAATAAACAGTTTGAAACGAAATATGAACACAAACTTAGGTCTTTAGAAGTAAAGCCAAAGTGCATTGCACACTTTAAAAAAATTTAAGTTTTTCTTTTTTTTTGCATTTGGTTAACTGATATATTTATTTGAATTCAGCACCCCGAAATTAATTAAGAGTAGGTATAATATTTTCTATATCCCTTTGTAATAACCCCTATCGCACAGTGGCGTAGCTCCGCATCCAAAGGCCCTGGTGCAAGAAAAATAATGAGTGCCCAATCTTGGTTAAGGTTTATCAAGTAAAAAAGTAAAAATATATTGGTATTTTAAATATACAAAAAGCTACTTTAACATCAGCATTTTATCCTGCTCTTCAGAAAAGCAAGCTACACACTACTTACATGTACGCGTATGAGTTTTCTTGTGGGAATTTTAGTGATTAGCCAAGTTTGATTTGACACGTGATAGACGGGAAATGATGCAAAAAAATTGCATGGACAAGGTAATAATACATTATTATAAATGTTTTACGAAAAAACAGAGGAGGGGGGGGGAATGACATCAGTCTATTGCAGATTCGAATAGATTGCGAAATACTGAAACAGGAAAATAGCTTATTATGAATCATATTATTAAAAATAAAATTACCAAGAAGAAATAGTTTCCCGTGTATATTTTTTTAAGATGCAGGGCAAGATTTTTCATGGAACTCGAAGTTTATTTTCAAGTAACAATTAGAAAAATGAAACAATTGAAAAATAATATGAAATTTTCAATAAGTAAAGTTCGCGACACCCTTCAAACAAAGGAAAGAATTTGTAGGAAATCTTTACAAGATCGAAATTACTTTAAACTGAGTTGCCCTGATTGCAGTTATGTTGCAACCTTTTATGTTTATAGCTTAAATGAGGAAGAAATTATTGCAAGTTCGGCTTGCTTGGTGGTCAGGCTCCTAGGGCCTCCCTAAGCTTGAGGGCTCCGGTGCACGGCATAGCTTAGCCCATTGGTAGCTTCGCCACAGCTCTCGCCCATCGGTTATTGGTGTTTGGGGGTTCGAGTAAAGATCAGCCATAATCAGTTCAAATTAAAATTTATTATTTCTCTAACGTAAATCGAAACAACTCAAGGGAGGGAATGCACACCACTACTAAGTATAAGAGCAATCACACGGCAAAAAGGATACTTAATATTTGAGTATTACCTAATCCACTTGCTCTTTGAACACTTTAGACGTCTACAGTTTAGTTCACCATAATTCTGTTATTAGTTGTACGGCCTCCGGTCGTTGTTATTAATCTCTATCTTATTGACTTAATCGTCAATTAGCTGTATTCGATCATCCAGAAATTACTCGTCATTTTACTTCCGACTAACTCCTAAATACTCTCAACAAACTTCGCGTATCTAAAAGTCAATACTTAAACAGAACCATTCATTTAAATAAATCGAGTCTTCTTCGGGAGAAAGTTTTCAATAGTACAGCAGTTAAAAAAAGAAATAAATTTACCCCAAGAGGATTAGTACAGGCTCGTGGATAAACCCGTTACAACTTCACATTTCTAAATAAGTAGGAGTCAGTTCCGTACACAGGCATTTTTGAAGGGGGGAAAGTCCACCATTCTTGTCATGTTGCAATACACCGTCCAGCATATTCTTTCGATTTTGTCGATTTTCCGGAACAAAAAAAACAAACAGTAAAAAATAATTATTGAATAAATAATTAGCATTAATTAATAAAATTAATTATTAATCACAATACTTTTACGTACTATATACATAGGGTTATAATCAATCGAAAAAAATAAAGGGTTTGGGGGGTTTCAGACCTGGGCCCCTCTCCTTGTGTGCGCCGCTGGTAGGAGTGAGAGATATAAATATAATAATAAAAAAATACTTATAAGCACATTAGAGCACAATTTCTTAAAAAATATAAATAAAATAAACACCTTTAAACAAAATAAAATAAAAAAAAAATTAAATAAGTCACGGAATCTACGAAGCTAATACATACAAAGTCTAATATCAGTTTCATTTGGCAAAAAAGGATGTTGAACCTTTTGTATATATATATATCTAGCCGCCCATACGGTATACGCTTGTGACGCTGACTGCGGTGCCGTAGAGCCTGGGTTCGAATCCCGAAGAAGGCATGTATGTTTTGTATTGTAATCCTTCATGAATTTAAATTCCTTCGTAATGTGTGCTTCATGCTTACTTCTGTAAGCCCCTGTGTGATACTTTGTGGTACACGAAAATTTCTAAATGTTCTAAAAAATACCTTTTGTATGGTATCTCACCAGTTTGCCAAAACAGAAATAAGAGTAATCTCTTATCAATGCCGGATAAATATTACAACTAGAGCCGTGGTAACCTATAGAGGTTATGGATTCGGAAACCGGCGTGTCATGAGTCCGAGCCCTAATGCCGCTGAAGACCCACTGTACAGAAGAATTGATGCAAGTTAAATCTGCAGAAGCTCAAAGTTTTCCAGTTGACATGGTGTGGAAATTCGGAGAGAAGGATGCCAGCTCAAGTGCAATCCTCGTCACTTGGTCATGGTTTGAAATTACAAGGTCCATCACAGGGACGTCTTAAGACTCCTTTTGGCCCTGGGCCCTTCGCAAATGCAGGCCATATGACCCTACGCAAATGCAGGCCCTGGGACCCTATGCAAATGCTGGTCCTGGGTTCCTATGCAAATGCTGGTCCTGGTCCCTACGCAAATGCAGGCCCTGGGACTCAATGCAAATGCAAGCCCTGGGACCCTATGCAAATGCAGGCCCTGGGAATCTACGCAAATGCAGGCCCTGGGACTCTACGCAAATGCAGGCCCTGGGACCCTACGCAAATGCAGGCCCTGGGACCCTACGCAAATGCAGGCCCTGGAACCCTATGCAAATGCTGGTCCTGGGTCCCTATGCAAATGCTGGCCTTGGGACCCTTTGCAAATTCAGGCCCTGGGACCCTACGCAATGCAGGCTCTGGCCCTACGCAAATGCAGGCTCTGGGACCTACGCAAATGCTGATCCTGGGTCCCTATGCAAATGCTGGCCTTGGGACCCTATACAAATTCAGGCCCTGGGTCCCTATGCAAATGCTGGCCCTGGGACCCTACGCAAATGCAGGCCCTGGAACCCTATGCAAATGCTGGTCCTGGTCCCTATGCAAATGCTGGCCTGGGACCCTATGCAAATGCTGGTCCTGGGTCCCTATGCAAATGCTGGCCTTGGAACCCTATGCAAATTCAGGCCCTGGGACCCTACGCAAATCAGCCCTGAGACCCTACGCAAATGCTGGTTCTGGTCCTATGCAAATGCTGGCCCCTACGCAAATCAGGCCTGGGACCCTATGCAGCCCTGGACTACGCAATTCAGCCGGGACCTGTAATGCAAGCCCTGGATCCTTGCAAATGCGGCCGAGCCTGCTCCCTGGACCCTACGCAAATGCAGGCCGACCCTATGCAGCAGGCCCTGGAATCTACGCAATGCAGGCCTGAGACCCTACGCAAATGCTGGTTCTGGCCTTGCAAATGTGCCTTGGGACCCTACGCAAATGCAGGCCCTGAGACCTTACGCAAATTCAGGCCTACTCTATGTAAATGCAAGCCCTGGGATCCTATGCAAATCTGGCCTTGGGAGCCTTTGCAAATTAGGCCCTGGGACCCTACGCAAATGCAGGCCGACCCTATGCAATGCAGCCCTGGAATCTACGCAAATCAGGCCCTGGGACTCTATGCAAATGCAAGCCCTGGACCCTATGCAAATGCTGGCCTTGGACCCTATACAAATCAGCCCTGGACCCTACGCAAATGCAGGCCTTGGGACCCTATACAATGCAGGCCCTGGGTCCCTATGAAAATGCTGGCCCTGGACCCTACGCAAATGCAGGCCCTGGAATCTACGCAAATGCAGGCCCTGGGACCCTACGCAATGCAGCTCTGGACCTACGCAAATGCTGGTCCTGGTCCCTATGCAAATGCTGGTCCTGGGTCCCTACGCAAATGCTGGTCCTGGTCCCTATACAAATGCTGGCCTTGGGTCCTATGCAAATTCAGGCCCTGGAACCCTATGCAAATTCAGGCCCTGGAACCCTAAGCAAATGCAGGCCCTGGGACCCTATGCAAATGCTGGTCCTGGGTCCCTATGCAAATGCTGGCCTTGGGACCCTATGCAAATTTAGGCCCTGGGACCCTACGCAAATGCAGGCCCTGAGACCCTACGCAAATTCAGCCCTGGACTCTATGCAAATGCAAGCCCTGGATCCTACCGCAAATGCCCTGGCCCTATGCAATGCTGGCCTTGGACCCTACGCAAATGCAGGCCCTGGAACCCTACGCAAATGCAGGCTGGAACCCTACGCAAATGCAGGCCCTGGGACCCTACGCAAATGCAGGCCCTAGGACCCTACCTACATCTATGATGGGATATATGTAGGCCCCACATATGACCCCTAAAAGCATACATTACAATGTATGCGTTATCAAACGTACAAACGGTAACCCGAAAACAAATAAATTTGCAGGATTTACTATCGCACAAACCGGCTGGACCTATACATGGACAACGGTAATCACATATACCCTGTTAACATATTGGCCGAAGCTCCTAATTTTTCAAAGAATACAATCGAAAAAAAAACCTTTGACCGTTGAAATTATTCTAATCATTATCTTATCAAGGCTGAGTCGAGAATGAGACGAGGCCCCCATTGTGGTGAAGGCCATGGGCCCGGGCCCAGTTGGCCCATGCCTTAAGACGTCCCTGGTCCCTCACCAATAACTCTCTTGTTGTTTTATATTGCGATGTATAAAACATTCACTCACTCACCCCGTGTCCTTGGTGAGGACGCTGTACAGTACGAGATATCTTGGTGAAAATATTTACCCTGTTCATCCCTTATTACTTTCAAATTGTTTGAAAAAAAAATACTAGATGTTAACGTAAAAAGGGACGAGATGTTTCTAATCACAGGGTTGTTAAAATAAACCAGTTACTACAACAACATAATCTTCACATCTCTTCTGTTCACCCAAAATCATAACTTCGAATGATTACCAAGGAGCTAACTCTAGAATTGTGAACGTAGTTTCAAATGTTGGATCTTTAAACACTTAACTGATTTATAGTTCAATAGAAACATCTTCCGTCAAATTTGGTTCATTCAATTGCACAGACATTTCCCTCGAATTTGCCTTCTGTTTTAAGAGCTATAACACAATTTTTTATGAACCCTAATTTTTTTATTGAGGCGGAGGGGGGACAAAATGATTTTGCCCGATTCGGTTAATTCTCCTAAATCACGTGCGATTTCTACAAAGGCCAATTACTTGATTTTGTAAGGTTTTTGTGTGTTTTTGCTTTATTCCATGAATACAAAAAGCAACAAATTTTTGAAAACCATTCTGAAAACAGAGGTTCCCAAACTTTTTTTGTATCGTAGACTCCTTGCCATGTTCTTCGGTTTGGGGTAGACCCCTGGTTATTTAATATTGAATTTTTGCAAATTTATCAACTTAAATGTCTTTTTAACAGCTGAATCTACTACTCCTACTTTAAAAGAATTGAATTTCTAACTGTAATGAAGTATTGTTTAAAATTTAAAAAGCATATGTTAATTATTAAATTAAAATTAATTAATAAATAATACTGTTAAACAAACTAACTAAACGACAAACAAATTATTTTAATGGGAGGGATGAATCTCTAGCACTACAATATCAAATTTTCAACATTTGGTATCAATGTTGTCAGGTTTAATTTTAAATTTCCTGTTAGTAGTGTCCAGTTTTTTTCCTTTCTTTTTTTCCCAAGATTGGAAACAACGCTGAAGCTCTTTCTTTACAGGAAAAACAATCAAACACTTTTTTCAGGATATTCCATTAGTTGAGACAAATAACAGGTTTGACTTTTTAAAGCCAAAATTGCTGGCATCCGTTTCTAAACGTAAAGATCTTCGTTAGTGCTTATTAGTTCCTATTGTCGTGTGACATTTTTTTTTCAATATGACCATATGAATTCATTGCCTACTGTGGTATTACCCTAGTCAAAGCATTCTAAAACCGGGTTTCAAAATCTGAAAAAAAAAGGCAGTTAAATGTTGAACGTAGGTTAAAACGTTTTGATAGATTGTCTGTGACAAATTTAGAAAATTAGGGATCTCCAGTATTATACTTCTTTAGCTTAAATCAGGATAAAAAAGTTGAAATGGTTCTTGTTTTAGTAAAATTTATGCGGTTACCTTGTAAATGCAAATTAACCTCATTAAATTTAGTAAATAAATCTGTTAGATAGATAAAATTTGGCTTACACTTGATTATATAAATTTTCTTTTAAAATTAAAGTCCCGATCTAGTATAATAAGAGCCAGTAACTCATAGACCCCCAAATTAATTTTCGGCTGACGTAAACCCTTTGGAGGTCGTCATAGACCTCTGGGAGTCTATATAGACCACTCTGGAAATGAATGAGTGAGGGAATAGTAACGTCGCACTGTTCAGCTACACGAGGGCTTTTGGCAACGGACTTCGTGATTTTGAACCGCGGTCAAGTGACGCGGACGACACTTGAGCTGGCACCCCCCTCTCCTAACTATCACACCACACCAATGGGTGGACATTTGAGCTCTCGACAGATTTAACGTGCATTTCTCCCCTACACGGTGGGTCTTCAGTGGTACTGGGCTCGAACTCACGACACGCTAGCCATGATCCGATGCCTTGACCACTTGGCTACCGCGGCCACAGACCACTTTGGGAATCCCACATTAAACTGTAGTGTCAAACTCACGGCCCTCACGGCACGCAATAACATATAATAAAATAACAAACTAAAGTAGAATAAAAAAATAAAATACGTAGAATTCGCTATGCGTTTTTTTCCCAATTATGCTCCATTTAATCTCTTACTCAAAGATTTTAATTCTTTGGAAGACAAGTTTTCTTTGTTTTCTTCGACTTTCTCAATCATTACAGATTCAGTACCCATCCATATGCAAATGGAGACGATCGAGATGCTGTGCGACGCAAATTTGAAGGAAAAATTCATTGAAGTGGGTGTGCCTGAATTTTACAAATATTTATCAGCCAGGTTTGAAAATACTCGAAAATTCACATTTGAAATTATTTCCATGTTTGGAAGTACTTATCGGTGCGAGCAGTTATTTTCAATTTTGAAAGGAAATAAAAGAGTCTCCTGTGAGAAATAGAATTAATGATGCTCATTTTGGGTCAGTTTTGAAAGTAATCACTGCGAACAAAATTTCTCCAAAAAGAGGAAAGACAGTAACAGAGAAGAGATGTCAAATTTCAGGCCGTAAACGTTAATTTTGTCTTGTTCTTTTATTTTTGTTTATTATAGTGTATTATTCGAAATAAACTTACGTTTATATGAATATTGATTTTTTTTTTTTTTTTTTTTTGCCGTCCTTCTAAAGTTAAATCTCGTTTGTATGTCCCAAGTTAACTTTTGAGTTTGACACCCTTTCTGTAAACCAATCAGTAAGAAGTAGGCTAATATATTAAATATACTACTCATGAACTTTATATCCCAGCAACAACGAAAAAAGAACTTGTTTTTTACGATTCAAACTTATCCACTGCAAGAATCAAAGGCAGAATCACGGGAGTTTTTATTACTGGGAAGTAGTATTGCTATCAGGCTGTTTCAGATGAATCTATAAAAAGGAATATTCTCAATATCTATAAAAAACCTGTCAAATCATTCAGATTTGTGTGTAGAAACGTATAGAATTCTTCATTTAAAGCAGTGCTTCTCAAACTTTCAATATTTGCGACCCAATTTTAGATCATAATTTTCATCGCGCCCCCCTCCCCTAATACCATAACAATGTATTGAATGCAATAATAATGTACTTTGTCGCTAAGGCTACAATCTTCTTCTTCTTCTTTAGCACGACAGCCCGGGGTGGGGCAAGGCTTTCCTCAGAACATCCCTCCATCTTGTCCTCCGGGAGGCGACAGTTCTCCAATTGGTCACTTTCAGCACTTTAAAATCTTCTTCCACACAATCAGTCCATCTCAGCTTGGGTCTCCCTCTGGGTCTGTTCGAGATGGGTTTATAATTAAAGATTCTTGATGTCATAGATGAGGGATCCATTCGACAGATATGTCCCGCGAATCTCAAGCGGCATATTTTGATGTAGTTGACGATGTCAGCTTCCTTAAAGAGTCTGTTGAGTTCAAAGTTGTACCTGTGTCTCCAAATTCCGTTATCATTCACAGCCCCAAGGATCTTCCTCAGAAGGCTACAATACGACCTAAATTATAAATTGTACAAATTGTCAAGATAAATACTAAATATGGTATATGTTACTTTTGAGTAATAAGATAAGTATTGTATTACTTTTCCTTAAAAATTTTGCAATTCTACTATTGGTTCACACTCTCCCTATATATATTTATACACTTCTGGCCACCGTAAATGCAACACCAAGAAAGACAAGAGACAGCACAACAAAATTTATTTTGTAGATAACATGTTGACCAAGTATCAAATGATTCAATTTATAGACTTCTGTGAAGTGAGGTTCTTGCCAGAATCTGTAGCCAGAGTAGCCGCCATTCTTGGAGATCACCGCTGCTACATGCCTCGGCATTGATTCAAAGAGACTTTGGATGTGTTCTTGGGGTACAGCAGACCAAGCAGCTTCCACACGTTGCCAAAGTTGATCTGGTGTGGCAGCTGGGGGTGTAATCTGGGTCAATCGTTGAGCAACCATGGACCACAGGTTTTCTATCGGTGAAAGATCCGGAAAGCGAGCCAACCAGGGAAGCAATTCAATCTGGTGATTGACGAAGAACCTTTGAACAATGCGTGTCACGTGTGGTCGCAAATTATCCTGTTGAAATAGGGCTGTGGACAAGCCCTGAAGATAAGAGAGGACAACTGGCTCCAACACCTCGGAGATATAGCGTTGGCTGTTTAAAGTACCGCCAATGCGTACTAGAGGAGTGCGAGAGTGATATCCAATACCGCCCCATACCATAATACCCGGTGCAGGACCAGTGTGGCGGTGCATAACGCAGCTGTTCAGCATCCTCTCTCCACGGTGTCTCCAGACTCGAATCCGACCATCGTGGTGTTGCAGACAGATGCGTGACTCGTCAGTAAAGACAACTTCATTCCATTCTGCCGCCCACATCCTTCTTTCATCGCACCATTGGTGGCGGAGACGTCTGTGGTTCTGCGTCAAGGGTAGACCAAGCAATGGCGTCTTACGGACAGACCACTCTGCTGTAAACGGCGTCAAATGGAAGACACTGAATGATGCGTTACAGACTCAATGTGCTGTGCTATGGTTCGTGATGTGACTGAGCGATCCGTCACTGCCATGCGCACAATTTGCCTGTCCTCACGTGAAGTGGTGCACTGAGGTAGATGCGATCGACCACGTCGGTCCGTCGTACCCTCCTGCATCCAACGGTCACATATCCACGTTACAGTTGTTTGATTTCGTCCAACACGACTACCGATTTCCCTGAAAGATAATCCACAATCTCGGTAGGCCCATATCCTTCCTCTGTCGAACTCGGATACTTGATCAAAAGCTGATCGCTGTTTTCTACGAGACATAACTGATCGTTTTTTGAAAAAACCACAAGAAAAACACAATTTTCGAACTTGAAATCGTCGAAATCTCCAAGACTTAAATAGCGCTTTGAAGTGGCGCCACAGGCGTGCGTGATGTGTGTCTGCGCTGAAATTCTAATCATTTGCATATCTCACCTCCGCTAATGCATGTTGTAAATTTCATGTCATTTGCGTGCTTCCTTCAGGGTGTTGCATTTACGGTGGCCAGCAGAGTATATATACATCTTGTTCAAATTTTCAATCGTTAATAAAATACTTTCTATTCATCCATTCAAGTGCAAATACATTTTTTAGATCTTGTAGTGGATGGCACTTGATGTTAATACAGTTTTTCAAATATAAATACATTAATTAAATTAAAAAAGGAATAAATAGTAGCAATTAAAAATAATAGCCCAACAGCATATATAGAAAGGAAAACCATTCATTGTGTTACTGTAGCGCAATGGATAGCGTGTTGGACTTCTAATCCAATAGTCGTGGGTTCGAATAACACCTGAAATGGCCTGTTTTCTGAGAATGAGATTTCTATTTTTAATATACTAATTTATTAGAATAATAAAATTTAATTAATGAATAATTAGTAACAACAAACAAAAATAGTCCAACACCCTAAAAAGAAAGGGAAATGGAAAATTTCAAGGAAAATCGCTTTTTCTTTTGCCACTTGATATTATAATTCTGTCATATGTATATACGTATTTATTCAATTGTAACTACTTAATAAAAAGTAACTAAAGTAAAATGTTTCTTTGTTGAACAAAGTAGGAATTGATTAAAAAAAATTTCTTTTTATATTACATGTTAAATTAGAATATTCCAAAAAATATACAACAGAGGTATTTTTACTACTTCAGAATTTATTTTGTTTCGCTTTCTAACAGTAAATTAATAATTTCTTAAAATATTTTTTTTATTTTTAACTTTTTGATGTGCTTGCGCTAAAAAACAAAAATATTTCCCAAAATAATCGTATTTTGTAAAGTTGTAAAGAATCTCGCGAGTAGCAAAATTATTCAAGGGGGGTCGTATGCGGCCTCTCAGTCCGCGGGTTGGCCAACCCTATTATACACTCATGTCCATAAATTAAGGATAATTCAGAATCACACAGAAATTGAACTCTAAAATAAAAATTTCACCTGTAGAATTATCACACACATCTTGAAGAAGAATATGCAAATTACAGGAAACCACCAGATGGCGCGGATAGTACGTCACAATGACGAGAGTGTAAGAGAGGGGTACATAAAGAATGGTGGCAAAGAAGTAAAATTGTTCACAAGCGCTTTAAAAGCCTTTCACAGAGAAAAAAGAAATACTCAAAAATGACTACATGGACATGCTCAGCTTGAAATGAGTTTGTTTATATCAGATTTGAACACATGCCTTTACAAATATGAGACATTACATGTACTCAAAATTTCAAAAAATGGTTAATTAACACTATCAAACAAATTAAAAAGATATTCAGGATTAAAAAAGTTTTTTTAATATACTGGCTACATATTTTAAAGATTGAGGTTCAACAACAAATTTAGTTCTCATAAATCTTCCGAACTATTTTTCGTTTCTACCACGCTACCCGCGGACGAACACATGAGTACTAGATTGTTTTGATATTGTAAGGCTTTTATAGGAATTTAGCTGGAAAATGTGATACAAATGCCTTTTTTTTTAGGATTACTTAAAAAAACAAATTTAAGGTATGTGCCTACCCTCGGAGCATTTTATTGAAACAAATTTTCAACTAAAAAAACACTTTTTTCTTTAAAAAGGGTGTGCATAGAACTAGGAATTAAGGTTCAAGTGTAGTATAGATACTTGGCGATGTCAAATTTTTTTGGTGACCAAAATCGATCGCCAAGCTACTTCACTTAGCGATAGGTTTCCCGAAGCCAGAATGAATTCGTTATCTCACCAATAATATCTATATAAAAATCGAAAGGGCCCTCTCCCCTATACTACACTTGAGTCAGGAATTAAAATACAATTCCACAAAATTTTAAATTATTTTGGATAGATTGGGAATTTTTAGTTAAAAATTGCAGTTACAGTAAACCTTGTATTGAAAATTCTAATTAATATATTCAAATAATATTAAAACTGCACACACAAATAACATCATTATCTGTGCCTAGAGCGATAAGAGTTACATTATTTTTTTGAAATTTGTCAATTTTTTAAAAAAAAAAGCATATTTTTTCTCACAAATTGTATGTGCAATAAAATGCATATATACATACACAGAGATTATAGTCTATAATACAAATAAAATAAAATAAAAGTTTTCTTAAAATGTTAATTCAATGTCTTAAAAAGAAATCCATTTGTGAACTTTACCGTGAAGCCAAAAAACATAGTTTCTCAGACAATGCTTTTAAAGATTTAAATACAATATGAAAAATGTTCTACTAGTTGTACATTTCTTAAACTCACCATAATTATAGCTCAAACTCTTTAGCTTCATGTTTAACTAATTTTCAACCCTTTTGCTGTTTTCTGGAGAGTTTTATAGATTATAAAAATTGTCGAGTTTAGTAAAATTTTCATGAAAAATTGCAATTAGGATCTTTTACACAAAATTCTAATGAATGTATTCAAATAATATTTATACAGTACATAAATAATGGAACATCTTTATATATTAGGAATTAAAAGATATGTATTACTTTTAAAAGTTTTTTAAATATGCCAAATTTTATGCAAAAACTCGATTTTTTAAAAAATTAATGATATTTTTTACATTTAAATGCAATGAAGTACATAAATACAGTGAACCCCAAAAGTGTTCGTACACTTGCAGTTTCCTATAAAATTTAATGATTTCGACTAATAAAAATTAATGTATAGAAATTGTAATTTTTTTATGATATCTGCAACTTGTTCTTAATGGAATGACATAATTATTTTTTTAAAAATAGCATAACTATTATTTTTAAAAATTAATAATCAAAAAGCTCCTGAAAAATTACGCCACTAAAGTCTTAGAACACTTAACAAAAATCTCAACATAGCTTTAAATATTGTATTTCTTTCTTAATTTAGAACTTAATAGGATATCTTTTAGTGTCCACAACAACTTTTGGACATCTTGATATAGATTTAATGAGTTTTTGTAATTTCTGCATCGATTTACCTCCATGCTTCTGTGATTATTATTTTTACTTCCCATTATGTGTTTATGTCATGTTTTTTTATTTTAAATCTAGTTCTCCCCAAATATGCTCTGCTGGGCTAAATAAATTGATTGAGGAGGTGTTTTCACAAAATTTTGGGCCAGTTATAAAGACACCAGCGGTGTACATTGAGAGCAGTACGCTTGGCTTCATTATCCTGTTAAAATATGAAGTCGTGTTCAATATCAAATTTTGGACAGACAATTTAAAATTTCTCTTTAAAATATTTGACTAGAGCTCATGATTCTCAATACCATCAAAAATTACCTAATTCTGTGGCTGATTTACGCCCCCACGCAAGAACACTTCCACTTCCATGGTTCATTCATCCAACTAGATTCTTGTGACTTAAGTTTCAGAAAATTCAAAATTGACAGGAAAGTGATTGGGATGACAGAAAATTCAACATTTTTGGTTCTGATGGGCATATAATAGTTTTAAAGGAAAAAATGAGGCATTTAATTCAGTGAATTTATGTGGAACAAGAGCTCCTCCACCTCCATGATTCAACACAGAGGTGTTCTTGCGGGGAGGGGGGGTTGTAAATAGGCTTCAGGAATTAGGTAATTTGGTATTTTTTGATGGTATTGAGAATCATGAGCTCTATTTAAATATTTTAAAGAGAAATTTTAAATTATCCTCTCAAAATTTGGATATTTCAGACGACTTCATTTTTTAACAGGATAATGACGCCAAGCGAACTGCTCTCAATGTACACTGCTGGTGTCTCTATAACTGTACCCAAAAGTTTGAAAACACCTCCTCAATCAATTTATTTAGCCCAGCAGAGCATATTTGGGGAGAACTAGATTTAAAATAAAAAGAAAACATGACATATAAACACATAATGGGAAGTAAAAACAATAATCACAGAAGCATGGAGGAAAATCAATGCAGAAATTACAAAAACTCAATAAATCTATATCAAGATGTCCAAAAGTTGTTGTGGACACTAAAAGATATCCTACTAAGTTCTAAATTAAGAAAGAAATACAATATTTAAAGCTATGTTGAGATTTTTGTTAAGTGTTCTAAGACTTTAGTGGCGTAATTTTTCAGGAGCTTTTTGATTATGAATTTTTAAAAATAATAGTTATACAATTTTTAAAAAAATAATTATGTCATTCCACCAAGAACAAGTTACAGATATAAAAAAATTACAATTCCAAATTATTAATTTTTATTAGTCGGAAACAATAAATTTTATAGGAAATTGCAAGTGTACGAACACTTTTTGGGTTCACTGTATATACACAGAGATTAGAGTTTGATTCATAACACAGATAGAACTAAATAATACATGTTCTGAAAATTTAAATTCAATATCTTAAAAATATTTTGTGTAGGGATCAGCATCTGGTTTTGTTAACTCCAATTCCAGTTTACTAATTATGCTATAACTTTGCTTCTAGATATCATAGAAACAAAAATAGAGTGTTTTTGGAATCTTAAATGTATAGTCTTTAAAATAAAAACACAAAAGTAATTTTTGAAAATTTTCACCAAAACTGCGAATTTTGGGTAGTCACATATCTTAATGAAATTTACTTGATTCATAATAAGTCACATTGTTGATTTTTTGGGCACTTGCTTATAGGCAAATAATAATTTAAGTATTCCTTTGCTACATTGGAATAGTTTTATTTTCATATTGAACTTTAAAATAGCTTGCATGTCTTGAAAAAGGCAAGCCTACAAAATAAATTTTTGTTTTCAATTAGTAATCTTTTTAAGAGACTAATTTCTTGTAGATTTTAAAGAACTTTTCTAGCTTATTGGTAAACTCATGGAAAATGTCTTAAAAGTTCTCATAAAGAAATTATTTCATTACATTTATTTTATGGTTCCTTTATTGTGACTATAGTGTTTTGTTTATTTGGATGAAAATAAATGAAGTATATATATCAGATTCTTTATTTTTAACCCAATATAAATATATTTTATGCTTTTACTCATTAAAGAAAGGTAGAGAAAAATTATGTTTTTACCATAAAATCTGGCATATCATGTATACTATCGTATTACATGCACTTATACTTTCAAGTAGCAATTTTTAATTTTTATGTTTATTTGCTGAAAATGTGCACCCCCATTTTCATGAAGAAACCTGAGATGTATGCGAGTCATGCTCTTAAAGTTTGAAAGTCATTTATTCTAAGCTTTAGTAAAAAATAGTATACATCTAGAAGTGCAACCCTTTAAGTTCATAAGGAATGCCATTTCTTTTAAATAACCATTATTTTGATCTATGTAGAAATCTAATTTTTTTTCCTGTGCTCACATTTTTTAAAGCTCTTATTTTTATACCTGGTATATAACGTGCACGCATAAAATTCAATCTTATTTTTTGTGTTAAAAGTGTGCACCATACACCAGATTTTACGATACATATTACCACAACAATGCCAATGTTCAAGATAACGTGCCAAGTTGGTGACCCTGATTTTGCATGTGTCGTATGCGCCAGATTGACTACCATGTGTTGTATTACATATAATTTCACCAATATGGTTGCAATATTATGAAAGTACCAAAAATTAATACAGCTTGGGTACAAAAACTCCTGTATGCAGGTATGTTGTACACAAGTGAAAAAACATAAATCTTGGTACTTACGTATTATCACAACCAATTGGTGACATTATATGAAACAAAGCACCTGTTTGCCAATTCAGCACGTTCAACACACAGGAACTCGGAGGGTACTTGTGTATTTTTGCGACAATCGCTGACTCTAAATAACTCGCTGAGTTGGCCACCCCGATTTCCTATGTGTGGTACACACTGAATTGGCTGCCAGGTGCTTCATTTCATATAATATCGCTAATAGGTTGCAATAAGACGCAATTACCAATCAGGGTTGCCAACTTGGTGTGTTATTATTAGATTTGGCATTTGTTGTGATAATACGTAATTTGTTCAGTCTGACGTATTTGAAGCACAATTAATTTAAATTATAGTTTTAAGAAACATGCTTTTTTATCAAACTAAAAAGTAAGAAATAAATCTTAATATAAGAATAAAATGATTAACTAGAAAATTAATGTCATCGTGGTAAAGGCGTGGGGTCCTCTGTACTACATTTTTACACTAACTCTGCATTTTGGAATAGAACTAGTAAGAAATTATAACAATTGATATTGAGCACCCCACTCTTTTATATGCAGTTATTATTTTTCCAGTTTCAATTTTATTTTTTTCTGCTTTTTTCTTGGCATTTCTAAATACCTTTTGTTCTATTTCTTTAAATCCTGGCATTCATATTTTTCTAATTGGTTTTCTATAAAAAAAAGTACTTATGTTTTTGCTTCTTAATGTAATTCCTTTTTTGCCAGGAATAAGCCATTCTTTTAAATTATTGTCATGTTGAGTTCTTAGTGGGAGACCATCATCATTGATTGAATACTATTGGATGCCAAAATTTTTGCAGCGATTTCAAAACCACTTCTAAAAGATGTTTAATGTGTAGTGTACTGATAGCAAATTAGTTCCTGTATATATTGTTCCAATGTGTGGTATTTTTTTAACTGTTGTTTTTATAAATGTGAAATTCAGGTAGACGTGCAATATTTATAAAAATTGTATTTTTTAAATCTTTTATCTTGTTTCTAAATTATGAATGCTTTATTTTTAATTTGCACTAATTTAATTTCTGCTTGTTAGTACAAATCTTGATTTTTAATGTTTCCACTCATAATTTGTTTTAAATTTTGATATAGCTCTGAATTTTTTTTATACATATTTTATGGATAAAATTAATCTATGAATTTCATACATTTTGCACTTTCTGCCAAAGACCATTGGTTTCACATTGTAGCTTTGTCATTATGTTCTAAATACTCATACAGGCATAGCATATCACTACATGTGTTATGCTAAATTTTGTAGATAGTCATTTCGAAAACTATATAATTATGAACAACCTTTGTAAAAATTTTACTCTAATGAGAACTTTCAAAATTCCTTTCAGAACCAGCTATCTATAAATTCTGCAGTAAATAATTTAGATGACTCGCATATCCTAACATGTAATTTATTTGAAACAACACTGTTTGAAAGGCATTTTCACTCACATTTTGTAACTCAAAGACATGATTTGATAAAAAAATTAAAAAGTTGTTTATTTATGTACTTTTACACACTTTCCTATATTTACAATGTATATTACACTAAAACATAATCTGTTCTGCACAAATAAGGATGGAGTTGACTATAATATGGATTAGATAGTGTTTATAAAAAAAAAATTTCACTTATATTCTTGTTTATTTTTTATGTATATATGTATGTGTACAATTTCCAGAATAAATATTTCAGTAATATGATTTTGGTTTGTTTTATTTTTCTTGTTAACAGTGAATAAGTGAAAAAAGGTATTGAAAATAAAATTTTGTACAGCAAGTAAAATTGCTAAATTATGATTCTATTGGTCCTTATGATGTTATTTTTTCTTCTGAATGGGTGCTGAAAACTTCTCTAAAAGCTCTTTCCATTAGGTTAAACTAAATGTTTTGTTAATGCAAAAATGTACTGTTAGAGTTGTTTTTACATTCTTCTAAGGACTAAAATTTTTAAGTATTTTAATTAAAAAAAACATTAACTTAAAAACTATTATATTTGTTTTCTTTGGTGATAGGAAAGTGTAAAATCAGTTGCTTTAACAAAAAACGAGCTTAGTTTGTAATATAGCAATGCATTTTCTTTATTTCCATGTGGATAGGTTTCTATTTAAACAAAACAATTGATATAAAGAGTACTTACACACCTGGGCCTAATGAGTGTTACTTTAGTCAAAAGGTTTTTTTCTTCAGGTTACATAATATGTAAAAAAGCTATTTCTTTCTGGCATTGTTTTGAAATTTTTACTTAGAAAAATCTGTTATTTATCATAATGTTTCCTAGATATTTCTAATAACTTATTATTGAAGGCTGAATTTTTTTAAAATAAAAGTTAATTTTCTGCTTGTATATGATTTTAAGGAAACAATATAATGCTTCTAGAGAAACATAAATATAAATAATGAATCAAATTGCTTCTGGAACTAGTTCAAAATGCATACACATTTGTTAAACGATAACATCGAATTTATTTTTGCAGTTTTCAAAGATTTATATTTGCGGTATAAGTTCGAAGACATGCAGTTTGTGATCAAATAATAGTTGCGTTTTTTTTTTTCGAAAAGTAATATTTTTGTTGATACTTGCGTATTGGCGACATTATATAAAACGAAGTACATGGTTGCTAATTCAGCGCGTAGGACACATGCGAAATCGTTACTGCCAATTTGGCGAGTTATCTTTAACTTAGGCACTTTCGCGATAATATGCGAGTACCTTTTTGTTACACACAATAAATGTAAAATGAATTTTGATTTCGAAGTTAAGTGTAAAAATTTCATGAAATGAAAATAAAATAATACGTAAGATGTAGAAAGTGAAAATTTACAACTCAGGTATCACATTTTTAAATCCCTTAAGATTTGGGTTAATAAATATTTTTCTGTTAAAAATTCATATTAGATACAACAGTACCGAAAATAAATGCTATACATACTCATTTTATTGTTTTAACTCATATTTGATACATTAACAGATTCAAATATGAGTGCATTATATACTCATATCGATCTTTCATTCTCAAAAATTTGATCCCGTAACAGGTTCAAAAATGAGAATGTACTTGTGTCTCAATATGAGAATATGCGATTCTCAGATTTGAGTAAGCGTGCATCGGAGCTATTTTGAGAATGTGAAGTATTCAAAAGTGAGCTCTTTTCTCTCAGTTTTGAAAATCGTTTCTCGCAGTGTTCAGTGCAATAACCGCATAGTTATGGCACAAAGGAAGCATTTGGATGATTTTTTACGTGGTAGAATTATCGGACGACTGGAATGGGGATGTACCCAGCTGGAACTATCCGAGGAACTTGGAATCGCCCTGAGTGTCATCTCCAGGCTTTGGCAACGATTCCAAGATGATGGTAATGTGAGTAGATGTTACAACACAGGTCGCCCCGAGTTACAACGCCGAATGAGGACCGGTATTTGGCAGTTACTGCCAAAAGAAACAGACAGAGAACAGCATCAGACTTATCTCGTTAGCTCTCTTCAGCTACCGGTACGACAGTTTCAAGGCAGACCGTGTACAGACGCTTAGGGCACATTGGTCTATATGCTCGTAGGCCTGTCAGATGTGTTCCCCTTACCGCAACTCACTGTCGCCTGCGATCAACCTGGAGTAGAGAGCATGCATTGTGAACACCGCAACAGTGGTCTTGTGGGATGTTTTCCGACGAGTTTAGGTTTAGTTTGCAGTCTGATTCTCGCCGGACTTTCATATGGAGAGCGCCAGGTACCCGTTACCACCAAGAGAACGCCACCGTTACGGTGGTGCAGGATGGCTCGTATGGTGAGGAATTATTCTTGGTTCCAGAACTGACCTGCATGTAACGATGACAGGCCACATCTATCGGGATGTCATTCTGGAACAACATGTTCGCTTGTTTCGGGGCGCCATGGGTTTATGGATGACAACGCCTGTCCTCACCGTGCAAACATTGTAGACGAATGCCTTCAATCGGAGGATATCACCCGTATGGATTGGCCAGCATACTCACCGGACTTGAATCCAATAGAGCATGTGTGGGATATGCTTGGTCGACGAGTTACAGCCCGTCAACCCCCTCCCACCTCTCTACCGGAACTTCGGAGGACATTGCTTGATGAGTGGTGTAACATTACCCAAGATCAGATTGATAATTTGATATTCAGCATGCCTAGGCGTTGTAAGGCCTGTATTGCATCGCCCGGGAGACATACTCCGTATTAACCATCATACTAACCATGTTATACTGTTTTTCGTAAATAGGTTCTTTTTTGAAATTTGCTCCAGGGAGTAAAAATTGCAATTTTTATTAATTATGTCAAACATATAGCATCTTTTTTGATCTTTACCTTGTGTTTAATAAATAGACTTTACAAATAAGTCAAATTTGTTTTGCTTCTGTCTCTTTCTTTGCCTGAACTTCATTATCCTTAATTTATGGACATGAGTGTATATGAATGCACGAAATATGAGGTACCCTCTTTTTATCCCTATTACCAATAACATAATCAAAATACAACTCATGCGTCTTTTAAATTAATTTGGTGTTTAGATTTCATTGTGTTTTTGGAGTAATCTAGCCCCATATACAGTAGAAGTTACCAAAGCAGCTTGTGCAACCACGATACTTTATTGAATGCCATAACCACATTTTACTAATTATGCCTGTACTCTCTTCGATGAAGATATGCTTCACTAGGTCCAAAGGGTTCAATAACCCACGCAAGACAAATCAACTAAGACTGAGGAATGATAAAATAAGCGAAACATATAAATGAACGAAACGACTGACACCGTACAAGATTCAACACGTATTAGTTCTGCACTGTGCTTCTATATGGTAATCTTTATTATAAAGTTTACCAATTGTTAAATGCAACTAAGTAAAGATTAAAACTTGTGCAGGTATTCATTTCATCATTATTTTTCTGTGAAAGAAAAACCGGATAAAAAAAGTAAAGAAAAGAAAAGGAAAATCGTATATTTTTAAACAGTATTTTTTGAAGTACTTTAAAAGCCTTACAAAATAGGACACTTTTCCCTGCTATTTCAGATTCTTCACGAAAAAATACACACGTAAAACTTTAATTCCGTTCAGATGCAAAATGGTTGTTCAGTAGTATAATAATAAAGGTTAATCATAAAATCCTCATCTTCATAAATTTAAATTTCGTTTATTCATAGTCAATACAGCTGAATAAAAATTCTAGAGAGAGAATGAGGAATTTTTAAATTCTGAAAATATATTATTTGAAGCAATTATATTTAGCATCGAATATTTTTAAAAGAGTATTGATTGTCATTATTCCTTCTCTAGTCTTCTTCTTTTAACTCAATTAATAGTTTAAGTATTAAAGTGTAGATGGCAGCACCAACGCATTTTTTAAGCCGCGCTGTGTTTCGGGTTATCGCTCTGAGGTCGTATTTGTTGTGAAACTGTCAGTGATCAAAAACCGCGTGTTCGAAGCTGAGAATGGAGCACGGAAAATCATTGCTCGCGTTTATGCTTTTCGTATGGATAATTCATGATGGACTATCACACAGCGTCGAAACAGTTGAAGAATCCCATCCGTTGACGAACAACCGAAGAACTGCAGTAAGTACAAAATTTAATATATTTGTGACTTATTCCGTCTTTTTTAAACAACTATATTCATACTCAATAAAATAGAAGAATAAGGAAAAATAAACTAAAATTTTTTATTAGAAGTACTGAATTACCATTTTTATCTTTACTGATTTGTTTTATTCTTTAAGTTAAAATAGTTTTTTATTGTAATAAAATTAATTTTCCAAGAATGTATTAATTTATTTAAATCATACTATAAATATTTTAAAGCTTGATTTATTCTTAATATTTAGATAAAAATTGATTCCTGCACGATGTGAATTAATTAACGATTATTTCTATGTACACCAATATTTATAGTATGCATTATTTATACCTGTAGATAAATACGTATTATAAATATATTTTGTCGAATAATTGTTTTATTGTTTCAAAGTTAGTTATGTTTAATACATTTTATTTTGACCATTCCATTTTATTTTTAAAAAAGCTCTGAGTTAAGGGTTGTTTTGGAGTCGAAATATAATACTAAAGAATATTTCTTTTTTTATGCAACATATAATCATATGGAAGAACTTAAGCGTTATGACATATTCTTGAATTGTTTTTATGGGTTTTTTTACGCAGGGAAACTATAATTTTCGAAATATTTATAATGGTTATATATCACAACGCTAGAAAAATTAAATAAATAAGAGAAAGTTTAAAAATTTTTTAGCATTTATTTCATTGGTTTGATTTTTAAAATTTTATAATCAATGTGAATCGACTTAAAGTCTTTTTTTTTAGTTAAAGGATATTTATATATCTGTTCTACCATAAAATAAATCACCACCGAAATTGTATTCATTCTATTACTTCTATGATTTAATGAGAAAATTATAGATATTTATTTTTTAAAAATATTTTCAATAAATAAAATGTCAATTTTTTTTTAACTACATGAATGAGCTTTTTCATCTCTGATAAATATGTTTTAAATGATTGAAATTTTTTTGGAGAATTCGGTTACTTATTTATTTATTGGCAGTTTTTATGTCAGAAATGCCTTCTGGATACCAGTAATAAATAATAAGACCAGATACAAATCAATAAAGGCGTATACATCGGTCAACAGAAAATCTTCCAATTACTATCGGTAGACATTTAAGTCAATGCAACACTATAAATAGGATGTTCCAATCGGTCAACAGAGGGAGGGGACGAGAGTCGCGTTTTGGGAGAATACAATCAAATAAACCACTTTATAATAATAGTTCTTCTACCTCAATATTACTTTACTCAGTAGATATGTGTAACTAAAGGTCGCTTAACCATTTTAATACTTTAAATATCAAACGTAATATGAAGGTGACAAAACCTGAACTGTAGGCAGTCTTCTAACCAATTAAGGTTTAATTTATCAATATCAACTTCCTGTTTTTAATCTCTCACAAGGCTTTTCTAACCTTTTACGGTAATCTTCACCTTGTATCTCTCTTGTCACCTTTAGTTAGCTAACCTTCTAACTTTCCACTTTCCGTCTTTCTTCACTTCTAACTCACTAACTCCTCTTAACTCGTTAACTAGAACTATATATAAAATAAACTTAATTTGCTTATCACGCCTTCTTCTTAGGAGAAGATTGATTATTTTTGATAGCCCCAAAGAATTCCCAACAGGATTAGTATAAGGACGCGTATAGATCCATCACAATTGTATTTAAATAAAATGCAATTACATTAAAAATATAACGTGATTTAACTTGGAATACAAAGTGATTTCCTTGGAAAATCGCACAAAACCGAGAGAAATACACCACAGCGCCAAAAAATTTGTCGCCAAGAAGTGTGTCCTACTAGTATCCGAAATAGTTTAAAGTTTAATGGGCGGCCCGGTACCATTTGATCCACGGATCAGAGGTTGGGGATCACTGCTCTTGGAGGTTTTGTAAAAAAATATATCAAATTTACCTTCATTATTTTATTTTGTATACAATAACAATCATTACGTAACTACTCCAAAAGAAATATTGGAACTGCTTTGTCCGAAATTTTTTCCCACAACAGTTAATGACACCGCATATCCAAGAAAAGATTACTGCTCTCTCATAATGGTACAAAAAGATTTATTATAAACATTCATTTGACGATCTTTGTCGGTTGGATAGGTATGAAATAATTAGAGTCAATGAGAGAAATTAAAAACATTGGTAGTTTAGTAAGTTTGACAGGAACCAGCGTTTCACACAACCATCTGGGTTAAAGAGAGCTTTTAATTTAAAAAAAAAAAAACTTTTTTAAATACATAAACGTAATGCTAAAAAACTATTTGCACATTTGATTGAACTGATTTCTGGTAGAATAAGGTTCTATTTAAAAAATAAAATCAGTGCATTTGAATGCAGTCGATTCTCTTTCATTCATCTTGTGAAACGTTCATGACGGGCAGCACGGAAGTGAATGAGGTGTTACATTTAATTCGTAGGAAGTAGATATGAATCATTCCAATGAAGGCCGCAGTAGAATGACCGAGTGGTCATGGCATTCAGCACATGACCGGCGATACTGCAGTCCATACATGGATTCAAGTCCTGATTCAGTTAATGACTGATTCAGCTGTCGACTTGTAGAGGGAACGGTTGCAGCTGTAGCTTAGTGGTTATGGTCACGAACTCGTGGACGGAGTGTCATGAGCTCCTTCCGCGTAGAGGAGCTAATGCACGTTAAAGCTGTCGAGGTTCAAAGTCCTCATGTAGGCGTGGTGCGGATGTGAGGAGAGTGGGGGAGCCAGCTCGGGTGTTAACTTCATTATTACGGTTGAAATTGTGTGGCTGTGGAAAGCGGGCCTATATACAGGATAGTAATATACAATCGGAAACATTTATTACAATATCCCAATAATAATGAAAGGACAAACATGTCGCCCATCCGGTATAGTGGTTAGCGACGCTGACTGCTGTGCCGTAGAGACGGGGTTCGAATCCCGGAGAAAGCATGGATGTTTGTAAATGTACACTGCCTTCGCGCGGCATGGGGGTTCTCTAAATATTTGACGAGCCGCAAGTCCTCTCGTGAGGTGGGAGGCCCCTGACCACCCCCAAAGTGTTGTCCCTCAAAATTGGGGTGGAAACGAGCCAAATCGTACTGTCAGCTGTATGGTGCTCAAAACTACCCTTAACGACAGGCGTCACTTAGCCCTTTGCCATGATGAACTACGTAGGCCTCGATCTGGCCTTTGCCGATCAGGTGGCATCAGTAACAACATCAAGAAAAGCATTTGATACAGCATTATTATTTCTCCCAGTTACCATGTCTATTTTACTGTCCATTAATATGCTGTGCTTCTTCTCCTGTTTCAGAGTTATCACCCTCGTCACTTGACCGCGATTCAAAATAAAAAGTCCATGGCCAACTGTCATCGGGTTGGTTGTAAGTGCGACATTAAAAAAAAATTATTGTTTCTTTTATGTCCTTTACATCTTTAAAAAAACATAATTATTATTTAAAACGCCATATAGTTATACATGACAGTTTCTAAGCAGCCCATTATGAGACCGAGCCTTTTGTCGAATAACGAAATAACTGGCTAAAACGAGCTATTTGGAGTATAGGGTAGTGTAGGAATCGCAATACTCCTTTCTACGTCAACTTCTTCAAAATAGTTTTATTGTCCTTTTGTGTGGTTTTTACACCGTGCTATGTGTATCGTGGAGGCATACAAAAGTTTCAAACGCGACCATTAAAAGAAAAAAGAAAAGTTAAAAGCATCCTAAGACAAACCTTTAAAAATGATCTTTAAATCACTCATCTGTGGTCAAAGGATGAAAATATGAAAATAAGATTGAAGTAAGGAAGAAGTAGTAGGAAATTATATTATATTATTATTTTTAATTATATAGAAAGAAATTAATGATATCCAAAAACATCTAATGTTTTTTTTAAAATAATGATTTTTAAGGGTTTTGATAAAAAAGGGAAGAGGAAAAGACGTCGTCCTTGTCTCTGACTAGAGTTCAAAATTGCAATGTCTTCGCCAATAGCCCCCCTGCAGCTTTAAAGTGTGATGTTAATGAAAATAAAATCAAAGGGGAGGAGGGAAATCAAATTAATTCCATTCTTTGTTATGTTGAACGAAATTAGCCCCTTATCTATGTCTGATCTTCTCAATACCTTGGACATTTAAAAAGATAGTTTTTTAATCGTCCCGTTATTATCTTTACATAACTGGAGCTCCTTGGAGATCGCTGCATGTTGATGAAATATTAAGGGAACCAGGACATTCTCGGAAGGGTAAAATGCCTCAATTAAGACCCTTTTTTTATGAGACATATATCTTTTAAAATTTTCAATAGAGCTTTTCAATAGATATTTTATGTTCTTAATAAAGATAATTTAATTATTCTGTAGAACTACAAAAATAACTTATTAGTTCAAAAGTTTTTTTTCCTACTTAATTTAAGTAATACATAATTTTTGAGAACTCATAATACATACTTATGTTTAGGTACCATTTTTTAAAAAAGTATCTTTTTTTATACAAAATATTTTTTACACATATATAAAACAGTGAACCTATTTTTTTAGTGAAAATTTAGTATAGTTTCTTTAAAAAAGAAATAAAACTTTAAAATTTGGAAAATTTCTATTTTTTTTCCTTTTTTTATACACAAAAAACCATTTTTAAAAATTTAGGCACTATTTTAATAGAAAAAAAATTAGGTTCACTATATGCATAGGCATCTTGTATAGAAGTATAAAAAATCTGGAATCTTATAGTGCAATAGTTTTTTTAAAAAATGTACCTAAATGCAAAAAAAAAAATGCTTTTGAGAAAAAGTGAAAAAACTGAAGGTCCAAGGGGACGTGGTCATTTGTTTACATTTAATTTTTATATTTTAGGGCTATTTTATCAACAAACATATAAGTATTATACATTTTTAGGTTCAGAAAAATATGCACTATTTTTTAGAACTAAAATTGAAAAATCGAATTTTTGAAAGTATATGATGTTCTGGTTCCCTTAAAGGATACTGTTAAAAAAGAACACTAAATTTCAGTCAAAACACCACTGAGAGAAAACATATAATTAGAACAACGAATGTTGGATTTTCACTTATTTTATCAACAAAGGTATAAATTTCTAGATTCTTTTGGAGGATTTCGCTGACCGGTGCTGTGTTCAAACGGTAAAAATAATCACTGCAACATTCAGTCCTGATAATTTATTCTCATCTTATTAAGGGACACGTAACAAAACAAGTGAATTAAAGAGATTCAGTTGGATTGAAAACACAATGTCCATCGTTTCTTTCTTCCTCTTGCTTTCTTCACCGATCACGTTTTTCGGCTTTCAGCTTCCTCACCCCTGTCTGGTTCATTCTGCTCTCGTTCAGTCTGGTCTTTGCGGTCTTTATGTCTGGGCATATGGGCCGCTTGCAATCCCATATCTGACAGTGAATTAGATGTCCAACGATGTTTTCGTTTCCATGCTGGATAAGGTGCTTTCTGATTGGACGAGCGAATCTTATGGTTAATTTTCATGGATGTTACTAAAAGTACGAGAAGAAAGAGAGCTGAAAGGCTGCTCTCTCATTGGTGCATGGCGGGTGATGACAGTGACTCTCATTGGCTGCCCAGGGGTCTTAGTTATTGAAATATATAGAAAGGGGCGGGACTTATCCATTAGAGATAGCCAAAATGAATGAAAAAATTTAGAGTTATATAAAAATAGTGATTAGATGTGCAATAAAAATTACACTAGAAATTAATAATTAAGGGGACGTTCAGTCTGGTTGCCAGGTCCCCCTCTATATATACCTGACTCGCTGCCAGATCCTCCCATATATGTTCGACCTGTTGCCAGATCTCTCATATATATTCTTGACCTGTTGCCAGGTGTGCGCGGGTGATAGATCTTTACTAAAGGCTTTTCCCACACATGATAAATTGGAGTTAAATGCGTAAAATAAATAATACGCTGCTGCATAAAAATAAAATTACACACAAAAGAAAGTGTATTGTTTAATGGGCTCAATTCTTGTCGGTCACATGATAAATGCACAATCACGTGTTCTCCATTGAATTCAAAACACTGACATTAAGTCTTGTAGTTATTATTATGTAATATGTATTTTTTAAAAGAAAGTTTCTGTGAAAAGCAAAAGTTGGCAACAGTGAAGCACATGAATTGATTGGCCGAAAACGCGTGATTGTATTTATCATGCGACTATGAGGTCACACTAATTTATCAACTGATTAGCTGACAACACATGATTGCAGTTTTCACGTGATTATGACGTCACATGAATTAAGCCCATTAATTCGAAGATATAATGATAGCTTGCATGCTCGGTAGAAACAATTCGCAATGTTTTTCGAATACGTTTTTTTTGAAAATTTCTTTTTAATGCAACTTAGTATTGAGTCATGGGTTTGAGTCTCAGTGCTTTTAAAGACTCGCCATGTAGAGGGGTTGATGCACGTTAAATCTGTCGAAACTTAGTCTTCCGCGTTCGTGAGGGGCGAAAGTTAGGAGAGTGAGATGTCAGCTCTCTTGTCGTCCTCATCGCTTGACCAGGGTCCAAAATTACGAGGTGTATCATCAGCAGCTCTGGCATAGTTTTAAAAAATGCGACATTAACAAATAACCAATGAATCAATCCGTATCTAAATAGCCGAAGAAACCAAACACCGAATTGAACGGAAACCCGCTCAGGGGGTGTTCGCGTCATTTCTGTTGTTAGCTATTCATTGACTTAAAGAATCAATAATTTTTTTCAAAAATCATGTAATTAATTCTAAGTGAATATTTTTGATAGCTTTTTTTAATCATTACTAATTATTTGAGAAACTAATTATAATTATTTTGTAGTAATAAGTTTTGGATATAAAAAAAAATACCTTAATTTGTAAGAGTTATAATTTGACTAAGAAATATTGTCTTGTTGAAAGCAGTTGGGGAGAGGCTTCTAGATTGTTTTGAAATATCACATCCTTCTTTCATGGCAAACTATTTAATCAAATTAGGTAAATGACTCAATACTGCTTCAGCTCACTATGAAAATTTGACCGTGTGGAGCGTTTTGAATATTAAGGTTGCAACTTATTTAATACGCCTGTTAAGAGGGCAATTAGGAAGTATTAAGGACATCACGATGTCCTTAATTGTTCAGCAGCGGTTAAAATGAATCAAAGAAAAGCTCTTTCAAGAATGAAAACTGTATTAGAATGAAAACTATATTATCTATATATATAAAGGAGAAAAGCGACTCACTGACTGACTGACTGACTGACTAATCACGAAATCTCTGGAACTATTCAACCTACAGACTTGAAATTTTGTAGACATGTTCCTTTGATAGAGTAGACATCAGCTAAGAACGGATTTTCCGAAATTCGAAACGCAAAGGGCGTTACGGGAGGTTAAGGGCTTTAATAAAAATTGTTTCCATGTTTAAACTACTTGATGTACAATCTTGAAATTGGGTAAGCGGATTCCTTTCAGAGAGTAGAGATCCTCTACAAAATGAGTTTGGTGAAAATCGACCCCCAAGTGGCGTTGCAGGGGCTTAGGGGGCGTTATAGATAATTATTTCCATTTTTAAACTATTTGACGCACTGTCTTTAAATTTGATATATAGATCCTTTCGTAGAATAATGATCAGTTACAAAACGGGTTTTGTGAAAACAGACTTCTAAGTGGCGTTGCGGGGATTAAGGGGCGTAATAGATAAATATATCCGTTTTTAAACTACTTCACCTACCTGCTTGAAAATTGGTAGGTAAGTTTCTTTCCTGGAGTAAATATCCGCTACAAAATGGGTTTGGGAAAATTGACCCCCAAGGGTGTTGCGGGGGGGGGGTTTTACGGGGCGTTATAAATTCCTATTTTTAAGTTATTAGACGTACAGTCTTGAAACTTAGTAAGCAGATTCCTCTCATAGGGTAGAGATACGCTAAAAATGGGTTTCGTGAAAATTAGCCCCAAGTGGCGTTGAGGGACTTAAGGGGCGTTATAGATAATTATTTCCATTTTTAAACTATTAGACGCACAGTCTTTATATTTGATAAAGAGATTTCTTTCATAGAGTAGAGATCAGCTATAAGAAGGTTTTGTGAAACAGACCTCTAAGTGGCGTTGCAGGGGATAAGTGGCGTAAGAGATAAATATTTCGTTTTTAAACTATTTGACCTACCTGCTTGAAAATTGGTAGGAATGTTTCTTTCATGGAGTAAATATCCGCTACAAAACGGGTTTGGAGAAAATTGACCCCCAAGGGGTGTTGCGGGGGTTAAGGGCAGATATAAATAATTATTTCTTTTTTTTAAACTATTAGACTCACAGTCTTGAAATTTGGTTAGCAGATTCCTCTCATAGGATAGAAATACCACTGCAAAATGTGTTTTGTGAAAATCGACCCCTAGGTGGTGTTGCGGGGGTTCAAGGGGCGTTATTGATAATTTTTTTGCATTTTTAATTAATTGGACGCACAGTCTTCAATTTTTGCTAAGCAGATTCCTTTCATAGAGTGCAATTCCCTACAAAATGGGTTTTGTGAAAAAGACCCAGAAGTGGCGTTGCGGGGGCTCAAGTGGCGTTATAGACAATTATCCCCATTTTTAAACTGTTAGACGTACAGTCTTGAAATTTGATAAGCAGATTCCTTTCGTAAAGTAGAGAACCGCTACAAATGGGTTTCGCGAATATCAACTACAAGTTTAATTTCGGGAGATTAAGAGGCGTAATCGATAAATATTTCCATTTTTAAACTACTTGATCATCCTGCTTGAAAATTGTAGG